>CM076569.1:156167060-156409526 GCA_034641835.2 Pinus albicaulis
GATTGGACACAACTTTGTCTTGGAGAATCCAAATCAGGTCAGACCTGTGGAATTTGAAAGAAGCTTTAGAGGGCTACTACAGTGCTGAATTTCAGATATCGAATATCTTCAATTACAGATATAATTCAATTTCAATATCGAGTTCCTCAAAGCAAGTAAAAGGTGTGTATTTTTTTCCGAATTGCATAAGTCTTGTTTGAAGAATCAAGTTGAATTGATTCCAACGGCATCTTGTAGAATAGATATCAATATTGGATTCTAAAATGGCCCCTAAAAATAATTCAACACCCATTAAGCCTTCAGAAGGCTCTACTATGACTCATGAAGATGAAGAATTGCAACATGATCTATCAAAATTACAAGAGCAAGTGCAACAGTTTTCACATTCGCAAAGAGCAACAAAAAATGAAATGGAAGTTTTGAAGAAAGGCATGGAAGTGAAGATGGACGGTTTGAAGAAAGGCATGGAAGCTAAGATGGATGGCATGGAAGTGGGCATGGAAGCTAAGATGGATGGCATGAAAGACAACATGGAAAACATGAAGAATGATCTAAAAGCATACATGGAAGGCTTGATGACAAGCTTAAAACAAGAAATGATTCCTAATGGCAGAAATATAGTAGAAGAACCTAATGATGAGAACAAAATAAATGTTAATCGTGATTTCATAAACTCTAATGTTGGCGGGAAGAACCACCATATTCCAAAAATGGATATGAGGAAGTTTGATGGAAATGATCCTGTAACATGGATACTACAAATGGAGCAATATTTTGATCTCCATAATGTGAAAAACACACAAAAGGTACGCATTGCAACTTTACATTTAGAACAAAATACATTTGTATGGTATCGATGGCTTTGCTCCCGTAAAATTTTTTTCACTTGGTCAATTTTTACGGAGGAAATGATAGCACATTATGAGGATACAAAGAGCAACACCTTCTTTAGCCAATTGATAAATCTCAAACAAACGGGTTTAGTGGGGCAGCACATTGAGGACTTCCAAAAATTGAATATAAGGGTAACTGATATTCCAGAGGAACACAGGATTGATCTCTTCATAGGCACTCTAAAGGATAACATCCAACATGAAGTTCGCATTTTGGAACCTGATTCATTGGAGAAGGCATTCAGGTTGGCAAGAAAAGTTGAATGTAAAATTATGGCGACAAGGAACCCTAGCACTCAATTCTATAAAGAAGGAAGTGTTGCTACGCCTAGATTTCCAAAACCTACAAGGTTGACACCACAACAATTGGAAGAAAAAAGAGAAAAAGGGTTTTGCTACAGTTGTGATAGAAAATACACTAAAGGTCATAAGTGTGCTGAGAAGAAATTATTTTACATAGATTGTGAAGAAGAAGAAGAAAATGAACAAGAAGAGGATATACACCAGGAACCAGCCCTAGAAGAGGAAGAAATGAATCTAACCATATCGTGTAATGCACTGGCAGGAATTACCACTCCTCAAACTCTCAAGATAGAAGGACAAATCAAGAAGAAAAAGGTAATAGTGTTGATTGATTCAGGTAGCACCCATAATTTTTTTCATTGTAAGGTAGCCAAGGAATTAAATTGTTTCCTATACCCAGCACCAGAATGTCAAGTGATGGTTGCAAATGGAGGAACTATAAATTGCTCTGGGAAATGCCATAATATCAAGCTAACCATGGGGAATATGTATTGACTAGTCCAATGCTTTCCATTCCTATGGGAGGTGTTGATGTTGTACTAGGAGTACAATGGTTACAATCTTTGGGGACGGTAGCTTTTAATTTTCAAAAACTTTTCTTGAAATTTTTTTCAGAAGGAAAGGAAGTCGAATTACGGGGTATTGCGGGGAAGCCAGGAAGGATAATAAGCTCTAATGTCATGACAAAGCTTCTAAAGAAAGAATAGTGAGGCGTAATTGCACAATTATGCTCACTAGAAGTTCCAACATCAAAATCATCTATTTCTGCAGATCTCCAACAAGTCTTGGACAATCATTCCAAGGTGTTTGAAACTCCAAAAGGTCTCCCACCTATTCGTGATCATGATCATGCTATTCATTTGATTCCAGGAAGTGTTCCTCCAAACATCAGGCCTTATAGATATCCTTACTTCCAAAAGAGCGAAATTGAACGTATGATTGCGGAAATGTTAGAGGCGGGTATAATTCAACCCAGTCAAAGTTCTTTCTCTGCTCCTGTAGTGTTGGTACACAAGAAGGATGGATCATGGCGAATGTGTCCGGATTATAGGGAGCTCAATAAGCTCACCATTAAAGACAAATTTCCCATTCCTGTGATAGATGAATTATTGGATGAATTACATGGAGCAATTTATTTTACCAAGTTGGATCTTCGTTCAGGATATCATCAAATTAGAATGAAGACTGAAGATATTCCAAAAAAAGCATTTCGAACTCATGAGGGTCATTATGAATTTTTGGTCATGCCTTTTGGCCTTACCAATACACCTTCTACATTTCAAGGGTTGATGAATTCCATTTTCAAACCCTTCCTTAGAAAATTTGTGCTAGTATTTTTTGATGATATACTAATCTACAGCAGGTCTTGGAAGGATCATATTGAACATGTTGACAGGGTGCTCAAACTATTGCAGGAGAAACAATTATATGCAAAAAAATCCAAATGTTTCTTTGGAGTACAAGAGGTGGAATATCTGGGTCATATTGTATCTCACGAGGGTGTTAAAGTAGGCCCTAACAAAATTAAAGCCATTAAGGAATGGAAAGTCCCCACAACCATAAAGAAGTTGCGAGGATTTCTCGGGTTAACAGGGTATTATCGCAAGTTTGTTAAAAATTATGGGAGAATAGCAGCACCTCTAACAACATTATTGAAGAAAGATGCATTTTCATGGACTCCTGAAGCAACTAAGGCCTTTGAACATCTTAAAGAGGCAATGTACCTAACACCGGTCTTAGCTACGCCAGACTTCACAAAAACCTTTATTGTGGAATGTGATGCCTCAGGAAATGGAATTGGTGCAGTTTTAATGCAGGAAGGAAGACCCATTTCTTTTGAAAGTCGTCCAATCAAAGGAAAGTATTTACAGAAACCTATTTATGAGAAGGAAATGTTAGCAATACTGCATGCACTAAAGAAATGGAGAACTTACCTAATGGGAAGACATTTCAAGGTAAAAACTGATCATGATAGTCTTAAACATTTTTTGGAACAAAGACTATCTTCAGAAGAGCAGCAAAAATGGGTCACAAAGATGTTGGGTTATGACTTTGAAATAATCTACAAAAAAGGAAAGCTTAATGTTGTTGCGGATGCACTCTCAAGAAAGAATGAAGAGGTGGAAGCATTGCTTTGTGCCATTTCTATTATCCAACCAGATTGGATAACTGAAGCAAGAGATGAATGGAAGAAGGACAAAGATATATGGACACTCATTCAAAATTTGCAGCAAGATCCTAGTACATCTGATACATTTAGTTGGAAAAATGATTCCTTATGGTACAAAGATCGCTTATGTCTTTGTAAGAATTCCCAACTAAAACAAAAGATTCTTCTGGAATTGCACACTTCTCCTTTAGGAGGACACTCAGGATTTTTAAAAACTTACCACAGGGTGAAGAAAGAATTTTTTTGGGATGGCCTTAAATCTGATATTCAAAAGTTTGTGGTGGAATGTTTGGTTTGCCAGCAGAATAAAGTGGAAACAATTAAGACCCCGGGAATTCTACAACCTTTATCCATTCCAAGTCAACGTTGGGAGGAGATTTCAATGGATTTTATCACAGGTTTACCTAAGTCCGAAGGAAAGAGTGTCATCATGGTGGTAGTTGATAGACTTACCAAGTATGCACACTTTTGTGCATTATCTCATCCATTTAAAGCAAGTACGATTGCTACTACATTTATGGACAGAATTCAAAAGCTACATGGAAGCCCAAGGGTTATTGTGAGCGACAGAGATCCCATTTTTACTGGAAATTTTTGGACGGAGTTATTTTCTTGTTTGGGTACTCAATTAGCTCATAGCTCATCTTATCATCCTCAATCTGATGGTCAAACTGAGATAGTAAATAAATATTTGGAAGGATATCTTTGTTGTTTTGTATCTGATAAACAAACACAATGGGTCAAGTGGTTACCTCTTGCTGAATGGTGGTATAACACTTCCTTCCATACTGCAGCAAAAATGACCCCATTTATGGCACTTTATGGATATCATCCACCATCCATCACATCATCTTTAAGGAAAATTCGAAGGTTCAAGCAGTGGAAGATCACATCGAGCATCAGCAAGAAGTTCTCCAACTCTTAAAGGATAACCTGAATTTGGCACAAAATCGAATGAAACAACAGGCAGATCAACATCGTAGCGAGAAAAGTTTTGATGTAGGAGATTGGGTATTTTTACGGCTACAACCATACAAACAAATGTCCCTCAAGCAAGCAAAGAAGGATAATAAATTATCGCCAAAGTACTATGGTCCTTACAAGGTGTTGCCAAAGATTGGTACTATGGCATACAAATTGGAGCTTCCTGCTTCTTCGCGAGTACATCCAGTTTTCCATGTTTCATGCTTAAAGAAGGTTATAGGAGAAAATCTTCCAGTTCAAACAATATTGCCAGAACTTGATGAGGAAGGAAAAATCATATTGGAACCAGAAGCGGTCATGGAAACAAGAACTCGACAACTACGGAATCAATCAATTTCAGAGTATCTCATCAAGTGGAAGAACTTACCCATTGAAGATTCTACATGGGAGGATGAGAATTTTATACAGAAGCACCCAGAGCTACTCAAGCATTGGGGACAACACTTTTTTGAAGGAGAGGGGCATGTTAGGTCCCTATATTACTAGTATAGTCCCTTATTGTTGTTAGTGTAACCCCCTTATTGTTATTATTGTACCCTTGTAACCCCCATTTTATTATTATTGTGCCCTTAAATTATTGTTGTTAGGTCGGCTAGGATTACATTGTGGCCCACTAGGATTACATTATGGCCCCATGGACTCCTATATATAGAAAGGAGGTTTTGTAAATTGGATCATCCAAGAATTGTTCACTATGTAATGTATTGGAGGTTTCCCCCTCGAAGTGGCAACCTCCAATACATTAAATGGATGCGCCAGTTGGGTAAGTTGGGCGCGAAAATGGATGCGGACCGTTGGATCTGGAGGGAAAATAGATCAACGGTGAGGAACGAGCGCGATCGTTGGTCGGGCGGATGGTGCAACCCAGCGCCGACATCAGCAAACTTGTCGTGAAGCGAGGGGTTAGAAAGGTTTCGAGATCAATGGAGACTGTTGGATCTGAAGGATCAATGGTTCAGATCCTATCACGGGTATGAAAATACCAGGGATGGTTGGGGTAGATGGAGGAAAGGAGAGGAAAAGAGGGCTGTCAGATTTTGACGATCGACAGCTGAGATCAATCGAGGATAATAGATGATGTGGGGCAAGATATATAAGGGAAAAGGAGCTTAAGGTAGAGTGCGGGGAATGGTATGGTGAAGAAAAAGAGACCAGGGAATAAGATAAAAATGGGGCTGAATTTTAGCACAGGGTCAGGCCCTCGGGTCATATAAAGAAAAAAGGGTGCAGGGTTAAGCCCGTAGGGACTTAAAGCCCATTTTTATAAATGGTCAGAAAAATAGGCTAAAAGAAGGTTTTTTAAGCCTTTTTAAGGTTTCCGATAGAATTATAAAAGGGTGTTTTGAACCAATTCAAGGGCTTTTTGATGATTTTGAAAGGGTTTTTAGGGATAATGGAGATATAAGAAGGGAAAATGAGCCTTTTTAGGGAAAAAGGGGCTGATAAAAATAGGGGTAAGAATGGTAAAATGGGGGGATGAAATAAAAATGAAAATGGTGGAAATAGCCTCAAATAAGTTTCGTTTTGAGACAGAAGGATGATCTTTTTTGGAAGGCATAGATGAAGATTTTGGTGAACTGATAGACTTAGAATGATGAAGGCAGTGAGATTTCTTAAAACTCACAATGTTTCTGCAAATATTGTTTCTAGAAATCTGAGTTTTTCGACTTAGTCATCTTTGGATAAAGTCAAAATTATGGATGACTAACACACTCAAGCCTTGCATGAGTGGATTTCAAGATCTCAGAAGATACCATATCTGATGCCACAGGTATCCTTGGACAAAGGTTTTTTAGAGTCATTTGTCAAGACCATGTATAGGGAAGGCAACAAGACAATTTTCCCTTTCTCACACCTCAAACACAGATTTTCACCCTTGATGTTAGTAATCATGAAGTACTTCACCTGTGAGGGGAGATATTCCAAGCTAAACTCCTACCATGTCAGACTCCTCATGCATTTCACAAAGGTCAAGATGCTCAACTTGCCCTACTATCTTTATAGGAGCATTGAGAAGATATCTTCTGTTTTCCGGAGGAGGACTCCCTCCCAAAAAATGAAAAGCTTGTTTCACCATTCCTTGATCAATATGGTGGTATTACATCAGTTGGAGTAGCAAGGTATACCTTGGGAGGTATTCATAGCACATGAAGTCTTCACAAACCCCTAGCGTCCTCCTCAACCAAATTTTCCCTCCTCATCTACACAAGTACCCTCACCCCAAGAAAATCGCCCTTCTTCCTCTTCTATTGATGCATCAAATGAAGAGGATGACATTGGCAATGATGAACAAGGTGATGACAATATAGGTGAGGAAATCAATGAGGCAGAGACAGAAATCAATGAGGAAGAGCAAGAGGGAAATGATGGTGAAGAGGAGGGAAATGAACATAGAAGTGATGGTAATGATGCAAATTAGTCAGCCCAAAGTGAAGAAAAGGATTATGCAGATGAAAAACGTGATGACCAAGAAGATGTTGATGAAAATGAGGAGGTGGACAGTCAAAGGGATAGTGAACATGACAATCAAGGGGAAAATTTGCATCACCATGAAAACAGTGAGCAAAGTCATGAGGATAACAATGATTATATGGAAGACAGAAATGATGAGGTAGAAATAGAATTTGAAGAAGGGGACAGTAACAAAGAGGATGACACTGATGGGATAGACAGTGAGAAACAAGACAACAAAGGAGATAGTCATGAAAATCATGATAGTCGTGACACTAATCAGCCTCCTAGTGAAAATGAAAATGATAATAGTGCAGGGGATGATGAAGAGGAAATGATTCCTAATGATGAAAAAAACCAAGATGAAGCAAGTGCAGGAGTTGATAGTCTAAATGAAGACCAAAGCTACAATGCAGAAGGCAGTAAAGAAGTTAACGATGATGATGGTGTTGAAGGTCAAAAAGGCAATGATTAAACAGAGCATGTGATGATTGATAAGGATCATAGTAAAGATGAATAAGCTGATGAAAACACCAAGGGTCACAACCATGATGAAGAAACTACCAAAGAGATCATCATCACACCTCTTGGATACACATACCAAAGAGGGTGAAGACAAGTGTTTTCCACCTCCAAAGGGCAAGGGACCTTTCCACCTACATCAGCTGAAAAGCTTGAAAAGGGAAAAGAAAAGATGGAAAGGGGTAAGAAAGGTAAGAGAGGTAAGAAAACTACACAAAGGCCCCAATGCATTGACCTAGAAAGTGATAATGAAGATAAGGAGATGGGCACCAGACTGCAACTCCAAAGAAAGGATGCATAAATCAAGGAGTGGGAGAGGTATTTTGGCATTGCACAATACATCATTCAGTATTATAAGAATGAGCACAAACACTTTAAGAAGATAAAAATGGGTCTGGCCCTCCAGAAAAAGATGACCAACTACTATGCCATAAAACACAAGCTTGTTTGTGCCAAATTGAAGGAAGCCCTCCTTGAAGTCCAAACCCTAAAGGAGGAAAAATATCATGATAACCTTGGAGTTATAACTTTTTCTTCTCAACATTGACAGTTTTCCAAGACCCCTTGAGGGAGGCCTGCACCAATTTTGAGAAAATTTGGAACACTTTTTGTTTTTTGTGATTTTAAAGGCTCATTAGCACAGTGCCACTGGCGCTAAGCCAATCCATGGAGAATCCTCAGGAGGAAAAATCAGAATTTTTGGGTTTCTCATCACTATTACACTTTTCTCACCATGTTTCAGATGATTTGGAGCAGGTTTGACCCCTCAAAAGGTCAAAAACCCCTCATTTTTCACCATTCTGCCACTATTTCAAACCTGGCGCTACGCTAATGAAAATATTTGTATTTTTGAATTTTGACTAGGCTAAATGATCTGGATTAGAAAACCACAAGAATTTCTGGAAATTAGACTCATCAAGCTTTCCAACGAGCCATCACGGAGCCAAATCCGACATCGGGAAGGGATCCAAAACTTGGCTGCAAAAGTGCCTATTTTCTACCTGAGGTGGCGCGGCACAAATGGATTGTTTAGTGTGTTTTGGACCAAAAGTCAACAAACACAGTCATTTATTGCAAAATCATATTTTAGTGTTTTTTGAGGAAAATCACTCTAGAATTAGGTGCAAGAAGTTATTTTAGCATATATTTCATGAGTTATTGTGTGCCTTGGGCCTTGCATGGTATCTTAGGCATAAATGACATTTATGGGTGATTTTGAATTTTTCCAACCCTATCTAGGGTTTTTTCCCTCCTTTGCTAAGTTAAATAGAGCATGAGAGCTTCATTGTAAATGTTGGCATTTGATGATTTTTGAGAGAAATACATGGTTTTTTGAGGTTGGAGAGCCGCTTTGGTGTTGTGGAGCTTGTGAATGCCTTGCTTTGATTGATAATGGAGAAGCTTTCTTGCAGGATCCCTGAGCTTGGCTAATGGTGATGCGTCACTAATTTTTTCATGTTTTCTTGTTTATCATTATGTTTCATCCTTCTATATGCAGTAGATCATAAAAGTACAGGCTAAGAAATGTTGCTTGAAGCACCTTAGTCCTTCCTGCCTTCTATTGCCTTGATGTTTTCCTCTGTTGGGTCAGCTTAAGGAATTCTTAACTGCTCCTTAAGCCCACCTAAACTTTTTTGTTTCATTAATGGATTAGTATGCTAGTTTACAAATATGTTTCATGGTAAGCCCTGCTTATTTGATGCTATCTAAAACTCTATCTTGAAACCTCTCTTTGAAGTACTGCTTGCTAGGTTAAGTCAAAGAGGTCTTGTTTTGATATTGCCCTTCATCCATGCCTATCAGTTTGCCTCAAAGTTCTGTATAGCTTGATTTATGATGTTTAGGAGTTCCCTCTTCATGAATTAAAGTTATTTGTGATCTTAAATGTTTTCTAAATCTTGAAGGTGAAATCACTAGAAGTTAAATGAGTTTCTCGCCTTCTATATTTCATTGAAATTGTTTGTCTTGAATGGTTATTGGTTTAAGTATTTTCATTGAGCTTAATGGTTTGCCCTACCTCATGAGTTATATCTTTTTATTATCAGTGTTTAATACCTCCTTATTATAGGTATTTGAAAATGGATTCTTGATTGCCCTTTGCCCTACCTTATTCACCAACTTGATGTCCATCCCACTTCACACATAACCTTAAGGATCCATTAACCTTGCTAGATTGGCCCTGTAATGCACTCTAATTCATTATCGAGATATCCATGACTTTCATTGACTCCATATCCCAAGGATTTGAAGACCTCTCACTCCACCTATTCTACCTGTTCATCTTACCCAACCAAAACAACCAACAAACCCTACACTTAATAACTAGCCTAAAATCAAAACCCTAAAAGCAAACAAGATCACATTCTTTGCATATAATAGAGAGAGCCCTCTCTGAGTCTAGGAAGGCTAGGTCCTAGGACTCTAGAGGCTGGTCTAATGTTACCCTGTGCATTTGGTCTACCAATTTGCTAAATCAAAAGACACTAACAGAAACCATACATGCAACTCGATACCTGCAAATAAATCCAGTTGTAGCCACTGATCCAACTATTCCTTTCTGCTTTCCCAATTTCCTTTGGCTTCTTTATCCAATTCCAAGTGAATACTAGAGTTCTCCAAGAATGCTCCAAGAATTCTCTAAGTTTGCAAGTGTATGTGAGAGAGAATTGAATGAGATCTCTACCCAACGAATGTCAAAAGGCCATGAACTGATCCTCATAAGCCTTTTCATTAATGAGGTGTCTTTTTTCTTTATTTTCCATTATTTTTCCTTCAATTTCCTCCTCACATGCAACCTGTCACCTTTCACCTTCCTTTTCTCATATTTTCCATTATTTTCATAAATAAAATGCTAATTAATGCCACTTTTCCTTTCCAAATCCTTTGCCATTTCCTTTGCCAATTTCCCCTCAGCCATAATAACTAAAGTGACACCCAGTAGAATTTTTTCTCAACATTCATATTGGAATACGTGTCCCATGACCTTAGTCATATATATTTTACATGGGTAACCAATTGTTGTTACAACAATATTTAGCATATATTATCAATAATATATGTTTTCATTGCATTAATCATATTGATAGGTTTGGAAAATCTATGTGATGTACCACACATATAAATTGACAATAGTGGTGTTCGTATTGCTAATGAAGTCATCAAAAAAAGACCCAAATTTAGAGCATATTCTATGTCCTTTATTATTGTTTTCAGACTCAAGTTTTCTACTTGTTGTTGGATAACAAACTATGTAAGTATGTCATTGAAATCTTGGTGTAGTTTCATGAATGATGTGGTTGCAACTCCAAACATATCAATATTCATTTATTTTTTATCATAAACCTTTTTTTGTGAATTTTTTTTTGAAAACATTGAGCACTATTGAGAGGGGGTGGTGAATCATTAGTGTGACTTATTATGTAATTTTACTAATTTAAAACTTCTCTACTGAATCATGTGTAAAGTAACTAGAAACACACTAGATCATCACATGAGCATAAACCATGTAAGAAACTAAACCGAAAAACCATGAGAGAAACAAGAACAACACATCAAAAAACAATCACATCATCACACATGAGATGCAAGATATCTAGTGGAAAACCTATCTGAAACAAAAAAAACACCCTCGTTGTTATTCCGATGCTCTAAATCTCTATTATGTAAAGAAAATAATATTTTACAAAGATCAGCCTTGACACCATTAGGTAAGAGACTCGACTTCATATAAAATTAGCTAACACCCATCATCCTAGAGACTTAATACCATAATCATTTAGGGAGTTTCTTCTCACACAACTCTACAAACACCCATCCCCTTGAAGAAACCACAACCAACGAGCCTCGCCCAGTTACCATTGAACTATCGAACCACCATTGGATGGAGAAACTACTTCCAATAAACTATTGTAATAGAATGAATACTCTGACTTCATAAGGCCATTGCTTCTCTAATCTATGTAGACCTTGATTTCATTCATTTTCAAACTAGATCCTAAGACTCTATGTTCAACAAGACTCAACTCTGCAATCCAAGTATTAGCAGAAATACACCATCAATAAAATAACACAAAAACACCACAAACATATGTTGTCTACTCAAGAAAATAGTGGCTACAATCCATCCAACAAATCACCAACAAGACACCATCCAAC
This sequence comes from Pinus albicaulis, assembly GCA_034641835.2. NCBI lineage: Eukaryota > Viridiplantae > Streptophyta > Pinopsida > Pinales > Pinaceae > Pinus > Pinus albicaulis. The sequence goes on from CM076569.1 coordinate 156,178,539, forward strand.
AACAACAAAAAATAACATCAAACCCTCAATAAGCTACATCCATAAAAACAACACACCATCATCAATGTTTTCCCAAACAAACCATACCACATCATATAAGGTTATGTCACATTACCATCCAAATTTATCCTTCATACACAAACAATTATCTCACAATTTCTTCCTCTATCATCAATATGATTTGCATAACTAATGCTCTGCTTCAAAATTTTTCTACATGCTTAATATCTGCTCACTATATTTCCCTATGAACTTATGCACTAAAGTATGTCTTCTCTCAAATAGTTCTTAAGCATTATTCCTCTTCTGCAACCCTCTCACTCACTTTATCACTCAACCAACCATCTCTTAGATCCAAAGTGATGTATATGTATATGCTAGTTGAATTTCACTTTTATACTAGGATCAAAGGTGCATATAGTTGATGAAATCCATCCATTACCATCACTACTTGTGAATTTAAGGCATTCACACCCATAGGAGGACTTTTTCAACCATTTGAAAACTTCTCCACTTAATTTCGAAGCTTCTGGGAATTACAAGGTCAAATTTATCTTGATGTATATGAGGAATGTAGAGAAAATAGATTTGAAATGGGGTAAAATAGGTTCTACCTTAGGGAAGTGTGTTATGAAGAGGGGTAAATGTTGGGCGTGGCCCAACATGGTCCAATTTTGGTCAAAAGACTCTGCATCTTGAGGAGTGGAGTGTGTGCTACCATGAAATTAGATCTATTGCACGGTGTCTAGGGACTTCAGTGTGGGTCAAAGCCCCTCATTTTGTAACAGGTTTCGGGCTTTTAGTTAATTGTTTTTTCCAACCCATGGTATATGGACCATGGTTTTGTAATTATGTAAAGGGAAGGCTTCACAACTGAGTGCGTGAATACCTTGGAAGATTCTGCAACTTAGTGTGTAGACCACCTATAGCTGTGTGCGCATGTCGGAGAAGCTGAATGTATTGAACATGTCCATCTTACTAAAGAAGAAGAATTTTTGGGCCATATTTTGTATCTATATATGTTATGGTATTGTTTATCTATTTATGCGAAGTAATGGTTGCAAGTATATGTTGTAATAGCACAGTTTATCTTATTTTGTGATATATTTATGTCTATCTGAATGTGAAGAAGTAGTTAACATACACAATGCAGTAGTAATATACATGTTAGAAGTTTGGTTAAACACAGAAAAGACAAGTAAAATCCACCTCGTGTAGTCCATCAAGGCTGCAAAAACTTGGTTCCGCAGCCCCCCTATATCCACCTCAAGTGGGACTGCAATCTACCTGCAGGTCATTTCCAAAAGGGCTGGTGTTTGAGGGTTTTTTTGGTGCAAATTCCAAGCCAAACTTGGCTAAATCCCAACCAAGCCAACAAATGGTTCCATTTCCAATACCGAGATCTGTTTGAGGGACATGTGGATGTGGAATCTATCAAAGAAGGAAATACAAGATTAGGTGGATAAAAAAAACGAGAATTCATAGCTTAGGAAAATATAAATTCGTGATTGCGACTGAAGCCTGGTTGGAGAGGTATATTTTCACAGAACAACACGACATTTTCTTCTCGTCATTTGCTAATGAACTACATGAGTGGCTATCAAGGTTGACTGAGAACAAGACTTGTTTTGAAAATGATGAGCCTACTACGTGGAACCCTGAATTGATACGACTCAAGGATGCCAACAACATTATCTCAAGAGATGTTGATTTTTGGATTGACAATATTCTAGGAGGATTTATCATTGAATTTTCCATAGACATGGTTGTATCTTATAGCGAAGTTGAGCGAAAATTTTTCAAGGGACTACGAGGTAAGTATCTAAATTCTCAGAAGTTGTGGATTAAATGCTTTTATGTGAAAATGGAGTACTATGAAAGTAGTCAGATTAATGTTTGTACGAAGAGGGAATAAGCCTAAGCTAGGAATTGGGTCTACACGAAGTGGAAAGCGATAAAAAGTAGATCGCGAGAACTTTATTGAGACTGGCTATAGTCCCTTGCTAGGTGAATCTAAGAGTGAAGGAGAAAAAGGTAACCCCGCAACCTCACAGTATTCCCAACCCTGACCTAAGGTGTTGAGAATAATCAAGGCACATATGGGATTTTTTAGAAAATTATATATTACAAAGAAATGAAGCACATAAAATATGTGGAAACACAAACACAGAAAACATATAAAACAAGAGAGACACATATATATGTGATTCACCCAATTTGGGCTACGTCCACCCCGAACATCCAATCCTTCCTTTATATTATCTAGAAAAATGAAGGGACACAACCTACAGCAGATCCATTGTACTATCCTCTATTCTCTCTCACAGTCTCCCTATCTATTTCTCGCTCTGAGAATACACATGCAATACATAGCCGCAATTACAATGCCCTCATACAAAATGAGGGGTTGCCTTCTAGGGAAAAAAAACCTAAATTAAACATAACTTCTACCATTAGATCATCCGCCTAATGAATGGCCCAGATTTACTAGAAATTACAATACTTTTACAAGGAAAGTTTACATATATTTTTAGCTTCAGGGGCGCTTCCCCCAAAACCCCCGTCTGGGGACCGCTTGCCCCCAGACCCCCCAGCCAGGGGAGCAGCGCCCCCCTCGAACCCCACGGGGGGGACAAGTCCCCCCTCCCCCCCCGTGGCAGAGGTGTGGGTATTCTGCAGGGTATACATCTGGTTGAAACAAAGATCTCTGAATCAAGATGAAAATCAGGCTCCACACCCAACAATCTCCCACTTGGAGACTGATTGTAGAAACTCCATCGTTGCTTCATTTGCTAGAAAATGACTCCACTTTGGACCTCCTTGTTTATCATCTTCATCATCATACTTGAAGACTAATTTAAACTTAGCATAATCTCAGTTTCTCCCTGGTTACAACTTTTGTTAGCATATCTACAGGATTCTAGCTAGTGTGTATCTTTTCCAGCTTCAACTGTTCATCTTCCAACACTAACCGTATGAAATGGTACTTGAGATGTATGTGTTTAGTCTTGGAATGAAATTTTGAGTTCTTTGAAAGATGAATGGCACTTTGGCTCTCACTGTATAACTCCCATTGCATGTGCAATATCAGGCCTTGTGCAGACCATTGCATACATTAAGCTTCCAATTGTTGATGCATATGGAACTTTAGACATATAATCCATTTCTTCTTGGGTCTTGGCTCACATCTCCTTACTAAGTTTGAAATGGCTAGAAAAAGGTGTACTAACTAGTTTTTCATTCTGCATATTAAATATTTTCAATACCTTTTGTATGTACTCATTCTGAGACAATGTTAATTTGTGATTTTTCTTGTCTCTAGTTATTCTCATACCAAGGATTTGTTTTGCAGCTCCCAAATCCTTCATTGCAAATGAATTTTCTAATTTTCTTTTGAGCACATTCATTGAAGGTGTTTTAGGGTTTGCAAGCTCTCAACTTATAAAAGGAAGAGGATGGAAACATGAGAAGGTTGTTGATGGTATTTTATTTTCAGAGTATATTGTATGTTTAGACATATCTCATTCTCTTGTTATTTAGCTGAGAATAGTGTTTTTTAGCACTAGGTTTTCATGCTCGAGAATCCCACCTCTTTCCTTCAAAGGCCTCTTGGAAGAGTCTTGCATTTATTATCCAATATCTAGCTGAAGGCCAAGCTTCTTCTTCCAACTACAACGTAGATCTTGTTGAGGGTTTGGTTGTCTTTGAAAGCTGCAACAAGTGCATGCTAGATCTACTCAGATCTAGACCATTCTAGTGCTCTTTTTTAGTGGGGAAGTCTTCTATCCCATTGGAAAGAGAGTATTGGATCATTGGAGCTACATTTTCAGATCTTGGCATGAGGCCAAACATGTTCTAAATCCTACAGCGCAGTCTTGCTTCCAGAACTGTGTTATTTGTGTGGGTACTGTTGCAGGGTATTTGGGCACACTTTTTGGAGGAATGGTTTTCATGTGTTGGGGATCTTCCCTTCACATTTGAGATCCATTGGAGGGGATCATCATATTGCATATATCACATCAGATATATATGTGACTGAATCTCTGAATATTTCTGCAGATCTGCAGCATTAGATCTCAGATCTACTCCTTGTACTTCATGTATTGCTAAAAACACCAAGGGGAATTTGAAGAAGAGCCCATCTAGTGTATGAATTTGATATAGTTCTAATTTCTTATACACAGATCTGCTCTAGATCTTAAGTGTAATCTATAGCTATTGTAGGCAATAAAATAATGATTTCAAGCCCTTTTCAGTCTTAATACATGGTTGCAGCACCTCCTTGTGAGGATTTTCTTCCATTAAAGTATTCTATTTCCTGTTGTACATCTCATGGGCTATCTTGTGCATATATTTTTATAATGTAAATGTAAATAAATAGCCTCCATATTTGCCTCCTACTCTTACTTATATGATTTGCATTATTTCTCTACATATTTGTTTAATATTGTTGCATTCCCCATTTGGGAATATTACAGTGGTATTGAAGAATCATCTTGGCACAACCTGTGCATTCTAAGAAGCCAATATGTCTTAAGAAGAAGAAGAACCTCTTCCTGATAGAGAGAAGAGGTATCTGAAGAGAAGACATAAGAAATTTGATTACACCAATGACAATGAAGACAAGCGTAAAGCCCATGTATCTGGAAGTGATGAAGAAGGAAAGGACTTTGCTAAGATCCTTTTGAGAGCCATGCAAGATCTTGCTAGAGAGATCAAAGATATTATATTGGATAGAATCAAAGAAGCTCCTAAGAGATTTCATCTTGGAGAAAGCTTTGGCATGTCTCACCACTGGAATGATCAACCATTGCATCAGCCACAAGTTTCCCAATGCTCTACCATGCCTACCTTTTTGGTTGTAGGAAATGAAGGGTTTCAAGAGCAAGAATCCCTTGAAGACTATTTTGAAGAATGTGAGTCTCAAAATCATAGATTCAAATATAAATTGAGTTTTAAGGAGTTTTTTCACCTCAAGGACAAAACAAGACCAAGGCATCATCATAGAGAGGGTGGATTCACTCATAATCATGATCAACATCACTCTATGGGTAGATTCTTTTTACCCAACTTCGATGGGTCATCCAAGTGTTCTGCCAAAGCATGGGTAGAAAAACTTGACATATAATTTCAGTTGAACAAGGTTCCAAAGATGGAGACTATCAAGATTGCAGTGTTGCACTTTGAAGGTGAAGCACATGACTGGTGGTTCCATGGCTTGTCTACATTGGGTCATGCCAATGTGACTGCTTATTCATAGTTCACTAGAAGGCTGGTGGAAATATTTGATAGAAGAGATCCAAAGGCACCATTCATGAGCCTTGAAAATTTGAAACAATCAGGTAATACAGAGTCTTACATTTCTAAATTCTTAAGATTATCTGTTATGGTTCCTAATTTGTCTACAGCAAGAAGGGTGTACATGTTCATTGATGGTTTAGATGAACCACTTCATGGGTTGGTTAAATATGCCAAGCCCACTACCCTACATGATGCTATTGAAAGGGATAGATACCCTCAAGATTCCTTTCCAAAATAAAAGGAAAACTTTCAGCATAAGCCCTCTTTTCCTTCTAAGGGAAAGGAAGAGAAAGTTTCTCCTTCAAGGGATAGCTCATACAAGAAGCCTCTTGATGATGAAATATGGAGAGATCTAAGAAAAAGGAAGCTATGCTTCACTTGCCAAGAATCATGGGCACCTGGACATAGATGTGATGCTGGAAAAGCACATTACATAGAGGTCTTCTCAGATATTGAGGAGGAAGAATAAGATGATCCAAGAAGAGGTCACAGCTTTGACACTTCTGGAGGAGATCCAACACCATCAGGAGATGGGAATGGATCATTTTTTCCTAATGGAGGAAATCTTGCATCTTTGATAGGAGTACCTAGGTACTTGACCTTAAGAGTTCAAGGTTCAATCTTGAATTAGAGGGTTTCTGTATTGATTGATAGTGGGGCCACCCACAACTTCATTGATGCCCATCTTGTGCAGAGGAGGGAAATAACCACTGATACTTTTGAGGGATTCTTTGTTTTGGTCCCAAGAGATAGAAAAATGCAATGCATGCATTATGTCACATCACTTTCAGTCACCATGGGAACTTATACTTTGGTTGGTCACTTCTTTGTGCTTGACATACTAGACACCAATGTGATTCTGGGTGTTCAATGGTTGATTACAATGGGGAAAGTCACCACTAATTGGGAGGATTTGAAAATTGAATGGGTGGAAAAGAAGAGTGGTGAATCTCAAATGATCAAAGGCATGCATACATACCCCTCACATACCACTTCCACACAAAAATCAGATATGTATTTGCGCAGTGGAAGGAAGGACCTTACAGTCCCATCTATCATGTTCATGAGATTTCTACATGCAACACTCTTATCTACTGGATAACCACCTGGGAGGCCACCTGATTCAGATTTTGTGGGGAATACCTCACAACATGATGCTCCAAGCTTAAATCTAGGAGGGATTGGAGCACTAGAAGACAAAGCTATAGCGTTGGGAGTCTTGGGTAAGCTCAAGGAGGAGGGAGATCTTCTTCCCTTATCATCATCACCCACTCTCATTTTTGGTTCTGCACTATGGGAGGAGAAGAATGGAAGGAATGACCTTCCAAAACATACCTTGGGCATGGATATGTTAAGGAGAAGAGCAGAAACATGACAGACATTTCTGTTGATACATCATCAGCACTGTCATTGTTGAGCAGTTTATTTCTATATTGGAGATCCCAACTGTTGGTGGATTATTCCAAGGATCTTCACACTTGTATGATACTTGATGACCAGCTGCATGAAGAGGGCTATTTAGTCCAAGGTGGATTCATCTATCATCATGGTAGGATCTTCTTTTATAGAGCCTCCAAGCTCAAGCAGAAGTTACTACAGAGATATTATAAAGAGTTATGTTTCAACCATATGTATTCCATGAAGATCTACAACATCGTCATGAGGAGATTTGACTGGGAAGGCTTGAAAGGATAACTACATCAGAATTTTCAAGAATTTGACATGAACTATGTGGAGTTGGGGCAGAAACATGACTCTACGAAAGAGTTATTTTAGCCATCTCTTCCTTCTTTTGAGAGAGGAGATAGATCTATGCACCACTCCATGTGTATGAGGAGTATTGTTAGTGAAGAATATGATCATGTAAGGCATGTTTTATTTTCTGATTGTTTACATTATTTGACCATGTTTATTGAGGCCACGACTCCAAGGAGGAGTAATACATCTTGTAAATCTCATGTCCAACATTGGGCCACAAAAATTTCTGAATTTGGCCACTCCCTTGATGAACAAAGGGAGATTTTCCATCATGATGGGTGCTTTGCTAAGGCACCAAATATATCTCACACTTTCTGCCATAGTGAGATAACATGGGTAGCAATTAAGTGGTGGGAAAACCACTTACCACATCTTGATCTGATGCAAGCAGGAGATGCACTGTGCTGGTTCCATATGTGGGGCTATGACCCACCTCCACATGCTCAAATTTCTATTTTTATGTATGTAGTTTTGCTCCCATACATTGATGATATTCTTGTACTTTTTATGGGTATGTATGGAGGGAGGATGGGAGGTATGCATGTGCCTAATGGGCTAGATATTCTCCATGTATCTTATGCTCCATGTTTTACGGAGGACATTGGGCAAGCCATGTTTGTTTCATCTGAGTTATTGTCTCCTTGTGGGATGGAATTTTTACATCTCATGAGAACTTAGGAGGAACAATTCATGGAGGTTTGGATTGGTGAACACTTATCTTATGGAGGAAGCTTAACACATGATGGTGTCACCAATGGAGGGGGAGAAGAGTTGCAGCACTCACCTTATCAGTTGCTTGAGGACAAGCAACATTTTGGAGGGGAAGACTGTAATATTCCCAATTAGTCTTAAGCTAATGGGAATATTCATTTTTGTTTTAATTTTCTGTTTCATGAATAAATTTGTAAAGAAGGATTATAAAACCCCTAAATAGTAAATAAATCAATGCCGAATGTGAAAAAGGCTGTATCTTGGCTAAGTAAGAAGACACCCTTAGGTGTGAAAGGGGTTGAACATTTTGACTAGGTCAACCATGACCAAATCTACAGTGTTGTCTTGGAGGAGTGGCCATCAATGAGGCACAACACAATTTTAGATGGAGATGTTCCATGTGAAAGGAGCCATTTCATTGAAGGTGGTTTAGGGTTTGCAAGCTCTCAACTTATAAAAGGAAGGATGGTAGCATGAGAAGGTTGTCAACTGTATTGTATTTTTAGAGTACATTGTTTGTTTAGACATATCTCATTCTCTTGATGTTTAGCTGAGAATAGTTTTGTTTAGAACGGGGTGTTCCTGATCGGGAATACCACCTCTTTCCTTGAGAGGCATCTTGGAAGAGTCTTTCATTTCTTGTCCACTATCTGGCTGAATTCCAAGCTTCTTCTTCCAACTACAATGCAGATCCTGTTGAAGGTTTGGTTGTCTTTGAAAGCTACAACAAGTGGAGGCTAGATCTACTCAAATTTAGAGCATTCTAGTGCTCCTTTTCAGTGGGGAAGCCTTCTGTCCCATTGGCAAGAGAGTATTATATCATTGGAGATACATTTTCAGATCTTGGCATGAGGCCAAACATGTTCTAAAGCCTACAGCGCAGTCTTGCTTCCATAACTGTGTTATTTGTGTGGGTACTGTTGCAGGGTCTTTTGGCACACTTTTTGGAGGAATGGTTTTCATGTGTTGGGGATCTTCCCTTCACGTTTGAGATCCATTGGAGGGGATCATCATATTACATATATCAGATCATATTTGAATGTGACTGAATCTCTGAATATTTCTACAGATCTGCAGCATTAGATCTCAGATCTACTCCTTGTACTTCATGTATTGCTGAAAACCCCAAAGAGAATTTGAAGAAGAGCCCATCTAGTGTATGGATCTGATATAGATCTAATTTTGTATACACAGATCTGCTCTAGATCTCAAGTTTAATCCACAACTGTTGCAGCCAATAAAATAATGTTGTCAAGCCCTTTTCAGTCTTAATACATGGTTGCGGCACCTCCTTGTGAGGATTTTCTTCCATTAAAGTCTTCTATTTCCTGTTGTACATCTCATGGGCTATCTTGTGCATATATTTTTGTAATATTCCCAATTAGCAATAACCAATTGGAATATTCAATTTTTGTCAATTTTTCCTTAAGTGGTTAGCTTAGGAATAAACGTAGTTAAATTATGAATAAAACATGAGTAAAAGGGGCCACGAATAAGACGCGCGTGGTAATTACGGAGGGAAGCCGAATTGGCACGCAGCAAAGAGGTAATACCATGGTATCAAGAGGGGAGGCGCACGCGGCAAGGATTATTACTGTGGTATCATGAGTTGAGGCAGCCAAAGGATTCAAGAGCAGCCAAACGCTATATTAAGGAGATAATTTCTTCATTGGGGGATCATGGAGAATTTATGCATTTGAATCTGGTCATTGCGACTTGGAGCACGCTGGCTATTTAGCCTGTGTGCAGCGCTGTTTAGCACATTGAAAGTCTTCGTTTGGACATCTCGCCCTCAGCCCCAGGGGACTTCGAGTGCCTACTCGGGTGAGGTAGTTCCGTTAGTATCTTTATAGGAAGATCAATCCGCTGTATTGGTAGAGAAGATGCGCGTCTATTGACTGCGCGGCGCCTGTTGAGGAACAAGCATTATTTGACTGCACAGTCCTAGGTGGAGGATGCATTCCATATTGGGGAAATCTCCAGTGGGTATTTGTGGAGGATCTTTGTCTATTGAGGATTTCTGAATCAGCGGAGAGTATAAATCACAGATAGAGGCGGTCGAATCATTGGGAGGAAAACACAGATCCGCAAGAAGGTATTGCTGGGCAGTGGCACAGCCGTCTTCAGCAACTCGACGCAGATCTAAAACATAGTCATTCCATGAGAATAGATCCTGACTTTCCTTGTGCAATATTTAGACGCTATCGCTTTATCACCTATTGTACTCTTCTGTATTTATCATATTAATAAAATGGCTCAGCGTTCTCTTATCTCTTGAGTGTCTGTGCATGCTTTATATATATGCTATTGTATGTCTACAATCTGTTATTTCTTCCCTTTTGTATTTAGATTCCCATACCATTTGTTGTGTTTTTCCCACACTCTTAGACAGAGTCTGGAAAGGACTAGATAGCCTCCAGATCTCATCCTCTTTTAGAGGTGAAATATCTAGTAAATGCCCTCCCAGTCCATCTCTGGTTAGAGCTTGCTATGTTTTACAAATATTCCCGAAAGGGAATATTACAGTGGTATCAGAGCATAGATCTGGCTTAGCCTGTGGAGCTAGTAGTCTATGTCATCAGAAGAAAAACCCTACATTTGCCACAGAGGTAGGAAGTACAGAGATATTGAGCGCAGGTTGAAGACCACCTACGGAGAAGAAGAGTGCATTCGGGTAATTGATACAGAACAGGAGGAGCCTGCGGTAGAAGCAGAGCAAAGAGGGTCAATGGCGGATGATAGCGATGAAAAACAGTTTGGGAAATCACTTCTCAAATCAGTGCAGGATCTGGCAAAGCAGATGTAAGTAATGGGCCAAAGATTCACGGTTGTGGAAGCTAGACAGCGTGACATCCCAAAGGGTTTCCATGTTGATGAGGGGTCAGACACATCCCACCATTTGCAGGAGAAGGTTGTCGCTCCACACCTAGCATCACATGCCCCCGTTTGTGCTACTATGCCCACTTTCCTGAGTACATATACGGGGTTAGGAGAACAAGAAGAACCAGACCGTATAAGTGAGTATTTTGCTGAGTAACAGGCAGCTGGGCAAGAGTTCAGGGATGCCATTTTATTTAAATACTTTGTTCAGATCAAGAGAGACATCAGACCCCGCGACCATCATAAAGGGCATAGACATTATCATGATGGGGATACCTAGCGTAGAGCAAGCCAATTCCATTTTCCTACGTTTGATGTTTCATCAAACAGTTCGGCAAAGTCTTGGGTGGGGAAGCTGGATGTATATTTCCAGCTCAACCAGATGGCAGAAGCAGAGGCCATCAAGGTGGCCACGCTGCATTTGGAGGGTGAGGCTCAGGATTGGTGGCTCAATGGGAGGGTGACGCTTGGAAATTCCTCCATGACTACCTATGCCAAGTTCACTCAGAGACTAATTGAGAGGTTCGACCGAAAGGAACCAGAGGAGCACTTTGTTGAACTAACAAGGCTCAAATAGACCGGGAGTCCTGAAAAGTATATTGCAGATTTCCTCAGGATTTCAGTAATGGTGCCAGATCTATCCACAACACGGATGATCTATATGTTTGTGGAAGGGTTGATGGAGCCACTTTGAGGACTAGTCAGATCCACTAGACCAGCCACACTCCAGGATGCCATTGGAAAGACTAGGGATTTGTAGAATGCCTTACCCTGGACCAAGACAACTTACCCCCAAAAATCGGCTTTCTAGCCAAAGGGGAATGATGTAAGGATTTCACCCCCAATAGGGAATCAGGGGAGGGTACAGCTCGATGATGATGCCCGAAGGGAATTGAAGAAGAAGAGGTTGTGCTTTACCTGTCAGGAACCATGGGCACCAGGACACAGATGTGTTGTTGGCAAGGCACATGTTATTGAGGTATTCTCTGAGAGTAGCGGGGAAGAGGATGAGTATGAAGATGGGGAGGCAGGAGAGAGTTAGACGGATAAATATCATTCGCCATCCCCACCTTCAAGGGCAGGAGGTACAGCCTTTGCACCCACAGGGGGGACCCTTGCAGCATTACGAGGAGTACCCAAGTATCTGACACTACGAGTCCGAGGGACAGTATGTGGGCAGCGAGTTTCAATCCTAGTAAACAGTGGGGCAACCCACAACTTCATCGATGCACAAATGGTTGAAAGGAGAGGCATACTGACAGAGAGCTTCGACGGATTTTCAGTATTGGTCCCAGGTAATCAGACGATCTAGTGTGCCAGGTATGTTCCAGAACTGGCTGTAACAATGGGAACCTACACAGTAACTGACCACTTTTTCATGGTTAACATAGCAAACACCAATGTGGTATTGGGTGTACAGTGACTGATTACTTTGGGAAAAGTCACCACAAATTGGGAGGCCTTGGAGATGGAATGGGATGAAAAGAGACCAAGAAGCATGAGAAGATACATGGAATGCACACTTACCCACCTCAGACTGTTTCAGCTCACCGGATGGAGGCAGACTTCTGGAATGGAGACATAAGTGGGCAGTTTAGTTGTGGGCATCAATGGCAGGGGCTACTAGGCAGAAAGTTCATCCAAAGATACAGGCCATCCTCGACAAGTATGAGATGGTATTTGGAGAGATACCGCCGGGACAGCCACCAGATCGGGGATTTGAGCACACTATTGAGTTAGAACAGGGTGTCTAGGCTGTTATTACCACACCCTATAGGCACCCCAAGGCTTATCGGGATGAGATTGAGCGACCCATCCAGGAGTTGCTGGCTCTTGGAAATATTCGGCCTAGCACCAGTCCTTTTGCTTCTTCGGTGGTGTTGGTGAAGAAAAAGGACGGCACATTGAGAATGTGCATTGATTATAGGGCCCTAAATAAGAATACCTTGAAGAACATGTACCCCATACCGCGATTTGACAAGATGATGGATGAGCTAAGAGGAACTCATTTCTTCTCACAAATCGATTTGAGATCTGGGTACCACCAGATTCCCGTGAGGGAACAGGACATCCCCAAGACCGCTTTCAAGTGCCATTACGACCACTTTGAATTTTTGGTCATTTCTTTCGGGCTAACTAACGCCCCAGCTACTTTCCAGACATGCATGAACCATATCTTCCGCAGTCATATAAGGAATTTTGTGTTGGTATTTTTTGATGATATATTGATATATAGCAAGACTTGGGAGGAGTATCTGCAGCATATAGAGGCAGTATTGCATATCTTGGAGGATCAATAGTTCTATGCTAAGCTCTCCAAGTGTGAGTTTGGGATGACAGAGATGTTGTATTCGGGACACATCATAGGAGTGGATGGAGTGAGGGTCCACGAGGAGAAGATCAGGGCCATCAGAGACTGGCCAGAGCTAAGAAACGTGATGGAGCTTCGAGTATTTATTGGCATCTGCACCTATTATGGGAAGTTCGTCAAGAATTTCTCTCAGCTAGCAGTACCCCTTACAGATCTGACAAAGAAGGGGGCATTCAGTTGGTCGAATACAACACAGCGGGCTTTTGACAGGTTCAAGGAGGTTATGAGCAGTTGTCCAGTGATTGCATTGCCAGATTTTACTTAGCCTTTTGTTTTGGAGTATGACGCGTTAGGAGAAGGGATCGGTGTGGTGTTAATGCAGGGAGGCCACCCTATAGCCTTCAAGAGCAAAAAGCTCCTTCCACATGAGCGGTTGTATCCTATATACGACAAGGAAATGTTGGCCATTATGTATGCATTGGCCAAATTTCGGCAGTACATAGTGGGCAATAGGTTCCGAGTAAGGACTGATCACAATAGCCTCAGGTTCTTTTTGGAGTAGAAACAGCTATAGGAAAGGCAGCAGAAGTGTATCAGCAAGATCCAGGCCTATGAATTTGACATTGAATATCTCAAAGGGAAGAATAATGTGGTAGCCGATGCACTTTCACGTAGACCAGCCACGTTGTCTCTGATGAGCCTGGATACAGATTGGAGGGCTCGACTCTTCGTGGAGTACTCCAAGGATAGATTTGCATGTGAGGTTCTGGATGGTCAAGTGGCCGACAACATATATAGGGTAGTAGATGAAATCATCTACTTTAGAGATAGGATTTTCTTAATGGAGGGCTCCCAGCTCAAGGAGAAGATACTTCAGGCATCTCATGACTCACCATTATCCGGACATCAGGGGTTTAAAAAAACCTACCGGGCCATTCGGGAGAGGTTCTCATGGAAAGGCCTCAAGGAGGACGTGCTCCGGCATATCAGGGAGTGTGAAGTTTTCCAGAGAAACAAGGGGGAGATGAACCATCTTGCAGGCTTGTTGTAGCCTCTTCCCATTCCGAAGGGGGAATGGGAGAGAATTTCGATGGATTTCATCACAGTGTTTCCCACAGTGCAGGGAAAGGACTGCATATACGTCGTTGTTGATCGGCTGACAAAGTACGCACACTTTTTCGCCATATCCACACACTACACAGCAGCACAGGTGGCAGAGCTGTTCTTTAAAGAGATTTTCAGGTTGCATGGTCTTCCCAAGACCATCATCAGTGACAGGGACAGTCGCTTTATGGGCGGATTCTGGCAGGAGCTCTTTCGGCTGGTAGGGATGGAGCTGACACCAGGCACCAGCTATCACCCACAGATAGATGGGAAAACTGAAATAGTTAACAAGTGGCTGGAGGGCTACTTGCGTAACTATGTTAGTGGGCAGCAGAAAGCATGGCTGAAGTGGCTGCATCTGGGGGAGTATTGTTACAATAACACATATCATATGTCCATCGGTATGACACCATTCTATGCTTTGTATGGGTACCATTCTTTATCTTTTTTTGATATGATTTTGGGTGCTAGCAAGGCTCCGAGAGCCAAATATTGGATCCAGAAAATTCAAGACATTCTCTGCACTCTCAAGGATAACATGGCTACAGCGCAGAACCAGCAAAAGCGGTATGCTGATAAGGGGCGGATTGTAAGATAGTTTGAGGTAGGAGACTTTTTTTACTTATGTTTACAGCCATACCAACAGTCATCACTAAAACAGAAAGGAGCTGAGAAGCTCAAGCCTCATTTTTATGGGCCATACAGGGTGATACGCAGAGTTGGACAGGTTGCGTATGAGTTGGAGCTGCCCCAAGGCAGCAAGATTCATAATATTTTTCACGTATCATGTCTGAAGAAAGCATTAGGGTAGTAGGTGACCGTAACAAAGGAGCTGCCACCTACAGATGATGAAGGGCATTTGGTATTACAGCCCGAGGTGATTATTGATGCCAGGGAAAAAAAACTATGAAACAGAACCATCCGGGAGTTCTTGGTGAGGTGGAAGAATTTTCCGGATGAGGATGCGACTTGGGAGAATAAGAAAATCTTGCAGCATCCATCACTACAGTTGCTTGGGGACAAGCAACACTCTGTGGGGGGAGACTGTTATATTCCCAATTAGCAATAGCTAATTGGAATATTCAATTTTTGTCAATTTTTCCTTAAGTGGTTAGCTTAGGAATAAACATAGTTATATTATGAATAAAATGTGAGTAAAAGGGGCCACGAATAAGACACACGTGGTAATTATGGAGGGAAGCCAAATTGGTACGCAGCAAAGAGGTAATACCATGGTATCAGGAGGGGAGGTGCACGTAGCAAGGATGATTACCATGGTATCATGAGTTGAGGCGGCCGAAGGATTCAAGAGCAGCCAAATGCTATATTAAGGAGATAATGTCTTCATTGGGGGATCATGGAGAATTTATGCATTTGAATCTGGTCATTGCGACTTGGATCACACTGGTTGTTTAGCCTATTTGCAGCGTTGTTTAGCGCATTGAGTGTCTCCGTTCGGAGATCTCACCCTCAGCCCCAGGGGACTTCGAGTGCCTGCTCGGGTGAGGTAGTTCCGTCAGTATATTTATAGGAAGATTGATCCACTGTATTGGTAGAGAAGCACCACGTCTATTGAATGTGCAGCGTCTGTTGAGGAACAGCGCATTATTTGACTGCACAGTCCTAGGTGGAGGATGCATTCCATATTGGGGAAATATCCAGTGGGTATTTGTGGAGGATCTTTTTCTATTGAGGATTTTTTAATAAGCGGAGAGTATAAATCACAGATAGAGGCAGCCGGATCATTGGGAGGAAAACATAGATCTACAGGAAGGTATTGCTGGGTAGTGGCACAACCATCTTCAGCAGCTGGACGCAGATCTAAAACACAGTCATTCCATGAGAATAGATCCTAACTTGCCTTGTGCAATATTTAGATGCTATCTCTTGATCACCTATTTTACTCCTCTGTATTTATTAGATTAATAAAATGGCTCAGTGTTCTCTTATCTCTTGAGTGTCTGTGCATGCTTTATATATACGCTATTGTATGTCTGCAATCTGTTATTTCTTCCCTTCTGTATTTAGATTCCCATACCACTTGTTGTGTTTTTCCCACACTCTTAGACAGAGTCTGGAAAGGACTAGATAGCCTCCATATCTCATCTTATTTTAGAGGTGAAATATCTGGTAAATTCCCTCCTAGTCCATCTCTGGTTAGAGCTTGTTGTGTTTTACAAATATTCCCGAAAGGGAATATTACAATTTTTCTGATGTAAATATAAATAAAGAACCTCCATATTTTCCTCCTGCTCTTACTTATATGATATGTGTTATTTCTCTACATATCTGTTTAATATTTCTGCATTTCCCATTTGGGAATATTACACTTCACGAAAAATCTAGCTTTGTACCTCTGTTTTCCTCCATCTTCTTTCTTCAGCCTATAAACCCATTTATTTTGCAATGTTGTTTTACCTGTAGGCAACCTGACTAAGTCCCAAATATGGTTATGTATTAAGGAGTCCATCTCTTCTTTCATGGCTAGCTCCCACTTCTTCCTGGTTTCAACCTGCATTGCTTCTTCATAACATTCGGGTTCACCAGAATGAGTCAAAAATAAATAATATAATGAAGGAGAGTATCATTTAAGGGATCTACTTATCCTGGTAGATATTCTGACACAACTTGCAGGTGTTTGAGGTCCCTATTGCTGTTGTGGTGGTTGTTGTTGTTGTGGCTGTTGATTATTATTATTTTCAGGCAACTTTACTTTTTTTGTGATCTCATCAAGAACTATGTATTCTTTGTTTTCTTTTTCCTGTTTCTTTTCCTGCAACTGATTATTATACAAGACCTTTTCATTGAATATTACATCGATGCTCCTAATTATTTTGTGATTGTCATAATCATATAAGCGATAACCAAAATCATTAACACCATTTCCAATAAAGGTACATTTCTTTGATTTTTCCTTAAGATTTGTTCTATTTTCTTTATTAGTGTGGACAAAGGCCTCACAACCGAAAGGCTTTAAAAAATAGTGGTTTACCTTTTTACCTATCCATGACTCCTCTGGAATACTACCATCCAAGGAACTTAAAGGCCCTCGGTTTATTAGATAAACATTAGTATCTACAGTATCTGCCCAAAATTGTAAAGTCAATCCAGCATGCAATCTCATGCACCTTGCACGCTCCATGATTGTTCTGTTCATCCTTTCTGAAACACCATTTTCTTGTGGTGTTCTTGGAACTGTCTTCTCTCTACGAATTCCATGCTCTGAACAGTACCTATCAAACTCCATTGTCTGATCTCAGACACTCCAACTTCTTTCCTGTCTCAATCTCAACCAAAACTTTCCATTTCTTAAAATTATCAGATATGTTACACCATTTTTTGGTCATCTAACCCATTGGTATTAGATGAACCCAAGTACACCATGCAAGACCAATTTTACCCCAAGTATAATTTCATTCACTATGAAAATAACTTAGTAAAACTACCTTTATTAAGCTGTTTATGGTCTAAACAGGAAACCCCATGGGGAAACATTAAATAAATCCATATTTGTTTGATTTTCCTCAAGGAATAATTAGTTAAACAACAGTTTAATTAATATTCCTGGTTATATTTAACCCAAAACAAGGAAAATAATTAGATAAATCATTATTTATCTTATTATTTTCTAAGAATAATTAAACATTACTTAAATAATATTATTTGTTAAATATGACTAAATCTCCCTTAAATAATTAAATAAATCATTATTTATTTGGTTATTACTCAACCATATCCTTAAAATGATAAATAAATCATTTATTTATTTATTATTTTTTAACCACATCCTTAAAATGATAAATAAATCATTTATTTATTTATTATTACTTAATCACATCCTTAAAATGATAAATAAATCATTTATTTATTTATTTTTTACAAATAAGGGGATTTGAATCAAGTCAAATTCCTTTTCCCTCCAACAAATATAATAAAATATTCCACAAAAGTTGGATCTTGATTAGGTTAATAATATTTTAATTATGCACCAATATCTAGACTAACCCAATATTTGTTATAAATAGAAGGGTTTTCCCATTCATTTGTCAACTTTTGTTGCCTAAAGATCACTTTGGATCTCAACTCTTGGTCTGGCTATTGATCCACCATCATAGCCATATTTTTCCATTTTTGTCTGGGTTTTCTACACCATCAAGAGAGAGGAATTCTAAATCTGAAGTGTTGAGGACTTACAAGAACCCATCCCTTTGAGGAGAACAGGGAACACCCTCTTGTGTTTTCCTCCCAGATGCCATTAATAAAAATTTCATTGGATATATTCTTATCTTTTCTATTGGATCTATGGAGTAAATATTATTTTTCTACTATTTAATGTCTTCTAATGCATAGATCTATATTTTTGCAGCATTTGTCTTGATCATCTAACTGCAGATCTGAAGATATTAGCAGTCGTTCTGCTGTTAGGGTTGTTTGTTATGCACAGCTAAACTGGTCTTTTTTTGTACGCTTCGAATCAAGATTGATACTAACAACTGGCGACTCCACATGGGTTTACGATTACGACCACTATCGTTTTTTCTGATCCTTTCATATCCAGCTGCTTCAAGCCCTAGGCAGGGATAATTTTAAGGATGGAAAATCATTTTGAAGTTTAAAATGTTGGCGGATTTCACTAGTCCCTAATATGTAAACTACTAAATTTTACTGATATATTTTTAAAATTATACAAATTTATAATGGTTTTATATATAGTCTCTATATAATGTTGGCTATTTTTAAGGTAAAATAATTTTATATTGTAAATTTTGGGTGAATCATTTTTACAAAAAAATGGAAATTGGCCAATCTTTTTTTTGGAAAAACCATGGAAAATTAGCCCAATTGCGAATATTAGCCCCTAAAATTTTCCATGGCCCTAGGATTTCTCTTCAGCCCCTTGTTTTCTCTTTTCTTGATGTTTTTTTTAACCCATAAAACCCTAAAACAATAAAAATTCTGACTTCTGTGTGTTTTCGGACCTATTGTGCAGGTGACAGACATTAGCCGTAGCTGAGATGGAAAAATTTTCTAAAATCTGCCGAGAGTGCCGAAAGTGCAGGTCGCACTTTTCATCCCAAAACCTGCGACCTGGACCTCCAGAGCGCACTTTACTACCCAAAAAGTGTGACCTCTGCTGAAAACAGGTCAGAAACTACGACTTGGACTTTTTGCAGGGATTTTTCTGAAAGTTTTATGGGTTTGTCTGAGCCTCTGTTCAGGGTTGTCTGACCTCTGTCTCCCCCCCTTTTGGACCTGTACTTTTTCTGTTTCACTCAACTAAGTTGGAACCTATCCCCCTAAGGCTTCAGTACCCTCCACCTTTTGTGGAAGAGTTTTTGCTGTTGCAGGCTGTCTGAAATTTCAAAGTCTTCAGCCATTTTTTCAGATCTGATACCTCACCTTCAGATCTGCTTCAGATCAGCTTGTTATCCATCCAAATCACCTCATCTAACTTTGTTTTGTTTTTCCTCTAGGGTTCACTATGTTTCCCTTCAGGAGAATGCCTTTCACCACCGTTTTTCTGGTAATTTTTCCTCTGATTTGTTACTATTTTCTGCACCACTTTCCAGCAGATTTTGTCTTTTAGATCCCTATCCCTCTTGACCTTAGATCTATTATTTTTTGTTTTAGAATTTTTTGATTAGTTTTTTACTCACCTATAGACTAGTTGTTGAGAGGCCCACCTCCTTGGGTTTAGATTATTGCATTATTAGTTGTTTATTTTTTCTTTTTGTAGGCCTATATACTGTCATTCGCAGGTTTATTTACAGCCATGCAGCACACTTTTTCTTTTTCTCTACAAACGTCTAGGTTTAAAAATTAAAATTTACACACTTTTACACACACACCCTAGGCAAAAAAGGGCTTGGTTAACACTGCCAAGCAAAGACTCTAAAACATTGAAATCAATTGATCCTGCACCTTTCTGCCCTTGTTTCGACATTGTAATCAGTTGATCCTGCACCTCCCTACCCTTGTCGGTCTCTTTTTCCTTTGTGTCGTGTTTGTGACGTCACCATTGTGCCACCAAGGCGTTTATCCCAAAGACTGCTTGGCCTTCATCCTCAGTTTCCGGTAGGAAGACTTACTCCTACGCATAGGATTCGAGTTAGTCCTCCACCGAGTCTGCACACCAACTCTTCTTCTAGTCCTTCGAGTTCTCCTTTTCATTCCACCTTCGGTTCTCCCCCTGACACCTTCACCATGTCTGGTGCAGGACCTTATGCTGGTGGCAACCCCGGCCCTTAGGCTAGGAATACCACTAGTGGGACCGCTACAGACGCTACCTCGGTTGTGCCCTTGCTTCCCTTCATGGCAGGCCTCAACCTCCCCGACTTGGACCGGTTGATAAATGACCCTATACACCATGACGCTAGTTGGCCTGCTATGCCAACAAAGCTCCCTTCCAACATCCCAAAGTTTGAAGGCCTTGCTGGAGAAGATCCTTCAAATCATGTTCAATCTTTCCACATGTGGTGTTCATATAACTCCATTACCGATGACTCTAGCCATCTTCGGTTGTTCCAAAAAATGCTTACAGGTGAAGCTTCTAAGTGGTATGTTGATCATGCCAGCTCCCCCTTTTTTATGACACTGGTATCGACCTTTTGACCTCTTTTCGTCAATCATCTGCGACCCGCCTATCCGATCATATTTGGGAATGGCAGAAAAGAAAGATCCTATGTCAATCCCCTACCTTCGAAGACCATGTCTACATGGACTGGTTCCTTAGATATCTCTTTCCTCCTATCGGGAAAGATGTCGCATTGCATTTTCCTCAAACCGAAGAAGTCGCCCTCCAAATGGCATTAAAATATGACCTAATCTACGCTCAGACGAGTTATGTTTATACCGTTCTACCTGATCTCCCCAAACCCGGTGGTGCCAACACACTGGGGGCACCTCATGTCACCGACAGTATCGTTGGAGCTCTCTCTCATCCATACTCTCAACCTCCCATGGGTTATGGCTTTCCTGGGGGGGGGCAGCACCTCCCGCACTTTTCCCCCTCTCGGTAGCACATATCCAGGATACAGCATGCCTCCTCTTTTGGCCCAACCTCCTATTTACTACACTGTTACCCAACCCCCTTATCCATATCCGCAGCTTGGTGCTCCAGCTCCTCCAGCATCAGCACCTCCACCTCCCTCGCCTACTCAAACCCCGCAACAACAATCACCGCCCCTCAAGTGCAGGTGGATGCACAGCAGGGATTTTTGGCTACCCAACCACCTGAAGGTCAGGTGGCCACTCAAACTCTTCCATCTAGTTCCCTTGATTAATAGATTCTCATGTCCTTAACCATCTTGGAGCCGTCCTGCCTGGACATTACCCCTTTGGTCAGATACCGTTAATAGCTCTCCCACCAGGAGTGTACACAGTACCATTTATGGCCAACCTCTCTCTTCCTAACCTAACCCTTGGGATTCTCGTCTGGTACCTCAATCCTCCAGCCGCTACCCCGCCTGGTCAACCCAAAACTTATCTTGCTTTGACCCCGGTCCAACTGGTCCCATGACTTCTCCTTCTCCAACAGTGCCTCATTCACCTCAACAGGGACCACCTCCCATTGCAACCGCTTCACGTAAGAAGGGAAAAGCTCGCAAGAGGGCATCAAAGGACAAGGTTGCCCCGACAAACCCTACCCCTTTTCAACCTCCAAAGCGTACCATCCACTGTGCTTTGTGTGATGTCCCTGGCCACGCCACCCATACTTGTCCGGAGTTGCCTCACCTTAAGTCCATGGTCAATGAGATGTTTCCAGAGTCTGATATCCCAAAGGTATATGTCACTATACTGGATTTAGTCCCAAAACTCAAGTCTTTGTGCACAAATCACCCTTTCGCTTTGTGTGATTTCCATGGCCACTATACTCACCTCTATCCTTGACTTGAAGAGTACCGCTCCTCTTTGAAAGAGGTTCACCAATTCAAGGCTAAGCGCAATGAGTCCACCACTCCCTTATTTGCGTATTTTTCTTTGGCAAAACCGGAGGACACGAATGCTCCCATTAACATTACCCCTCCTGATGTCGAGATGATGGAGCCTTCACCCACCATTTTCTACCTATCATCATCCATGAGACCATCGGTAGAAGTCCCCTTGGAGACTTCCCCTGATGTTTTGCTTGACCTCCCTTTAGCGATCACCCTAGGCTCAACATCGGTAGATCCTTTATCTGATTATTAGTCTGTCACCACTTGTGACGATGCACATGTGAATCTCTCTTCTCATGATGATGAGTTAGGTAGCTTCACCAAGTCAGATGGTATTTCTTTCACCAGTCACCCCATCCTCTATTACAATGACGACATTGTGGAAGCAATCACCACCCCTGACTTTATCTATCCACCCTTACAACGAACTCATGCATTCGAACCACATGCACCTTGTGGCCATTACATTGACACCAAATATTTGGGTAAGGGGGCACCCATATTTGAGAGACCAGGAGAAGAAATTATCCACAACTCTCCTAGTGAATCTAGTCGTGTCGACTCTAGTCCCATTATTCTTCCACATTTAGAAGAATATCTAGAGTCCCATATCACTTCAGATCACTCTAGGGATGATACCCCTCATCATTCCTTCATATTACATCAGCAACCCAGTCTCATAGACATCGTGGTTGACCAACCTATGGGTTTTTTGGGAGAACATAGTTCATTATCTCAGAACCCTCTCTTCGGGATAGTAACACCATGAAGGCCAACACGGAAACTTAAAGTCCATTTGATTCATATATGCAGTACCAAAATATATTGGTAATCATCTATTTCCTTTCTCAAACTACATAACCATACCGAAAACAAATGGCGCACCACATCATTAAAATGTGTTTAGATTTCCCTTTTTATAAATACATCTTGGCATGTCCACAACATGCTTGGGGGCACCTATGCCCCTCAACCATAGAAATCCCAGATCTAAGCCAAAAACAGCACTGAAAACCCCTTTCTTTGACAGGTCACATTGTTCAGGTAATTTCCTAGGACAGGTCGCAGTTTTCTACCTAGGACCTACTACCTAGGCCACAGAGCAGACCCCAAAAAGTGCGACCTGGCCTGTTCCTGAGCTCTGGGTACCTAAACTGAAATTTCAATCCACTGAAATGAAATAATAGAATTAGGCCTCTTACATGCAACTAACTGCTCTCAATTCCAATGGTCGATTTTTCTACTACATCACCACAAGATTTAGGGCCTTCCCTCCTCAATACATTCATGATAGCTCCACCTGCTAACGAGTGAATTGGGCAGGAAAATGCCTTATTAAAAGAAAACCCCTGATTTTTCTTTCGCCTGCTGCGGACAAACCATAGCTTAGTTTTATGAACCGTATGTACCATTGGAAAGCTCTCAAATGGGTATCTATTAGTTTTAGTGATTTGATACTTCACCAGGACACCCTTTTTCCAAGAAGCGTCACTTCACTCCTCCTAAAAATCGAATTTATTCACTTGCAACACTCGTACCGGGGGCACCATGTTGCCTCTATACTTTTCCACGCTCGTGTCGACTTTCGTTGTGAGTTACCATTTTTTACTCATTCTTTTATGGTCCCCATTAGACCCTTTTCCTGTGTGGTAGCACCATCGAGTCACTCTTGTTTAAAGCATCCGAGTTGAGTCATCATTGCTTTCATGGAGTCTATCCTGCATCCCTTCACACCCTGCTATAGTCCTCCATCCTTCATTACTTGGTCCCTCTCTCGTGTCACACATTATGGCCTTTAGTCCCACTGTCTCCTATCCCTCATGATATTGTGTCAGTCACTGCCATGTCATCCATGCCATTTATGCTCTAACAAGGGAATTCATTCGTTCGTTACTCAGTCCCCCCTATTTCATCATCATCATTGGTGTCATTCTGTTAGTCACTCTACTATTTTCTCTCGTGCCTTAGTTGAGGATCCCTTATTGCCTCACCTATGACAGACCTCCTTCTATCGACATCAGCTTATTCATTCCAGAAGATAGGTCTAGAGGGCGGTGTAACTTGGTTCCAGATTCCACTCTTGTAAGGTGCCTCGGATTAGGCAAAGGGACTCCTCATTGCCCTTTGACTTGATTGTTTCTCAGCTCTAGCTCCTTTTCAGCATGATCGAGATCCATATACTCAATGGTCCAGTGATGCAGCAGCTGACATCAGTGATTCTCAGGTGTGTGTGAGATGTCTCAGCCCTCATGAGGGGGTGGCCCTACCAGTAGCCCCCCACACACTCGGATGACCTCTTCATTACAGGCTTCGATGCAACTCCATACATTTGATGATGTCGACCTCAGCTGCTTGCAACACCTTTTTTTTTGCATGTATCAGTCAGATTTTCAGAGCCCTTTCCTGTTTTCAGGGGCATTTGGGTTGCATTTATATCTCATGTACTCAGATATCATTGTACAAGTCTTGGATGTTATCCCAGGCACAATATGTATGTAGGATTCATTATCGTGTTGCTTATCTGGCTCATGTTTATGCCAGCATTATGCCATCTCGTGGTTTTCTGGACGCCTTATTGTTTGTACTATTGCCTCAGCGGGCATAGGTATGCCTCCCCCGCCGCCTATAGTAGGTACTCACTTTTCAAAAAGACTTGTCGCACCTGCAAGTCACCTCCTCAGGGTCTATTTCTTTTAGCACTTTGGTCTACCTTACAATCCTCTCTCTTTGACTTCCCTGTTGTTGTCTAGTGATTGAGTTCTTACAACGTACTTCGGTCATACGATTAGCTCCTAACGCTCGCACACTGGGGAGCAATCTGTTACACCATTTTTTGGTCATCTAACCCATTGGTATTAGATGGACCCAAGTACACCATGCAAGACCAATTTTACCCCAAGTATAATTGCATTCACTATGAAAATAACTTAGTAAAATCACCTTTATTAAGTTTTTTATGGTCTAAACAGGAAACCTCGTGGGAAACATTAAATAAATCCATATTTGTTTGATTTTCCTCAAGGAATAATTAGTTAAACAACAGTTTAATTAATATTTCTGGTTATATTTAACCCAAAACAAGGAAATTAATTAGATAAATCATTATTTATCTTGTGTTACCTAAGAATAATTATTTCAACATTACTTAAATAATATTCTTTTATTTAAATATGACTAAATTTCCTTAAATAATTAAATAAATCATTATTTATTTAGTTATTACTCAACCATATCCTTAAAATGATAAATAAATCATTTATTTATTTATTATTTACACAAATAAGAGTTTGAATCAGAGTCAAATTCCTTTTCCCTCAAAAAATATAATAAAATATTCCATAAAATTTGGATCTTGATTTGGTTAATAATATTTTAATTATGCACCAATATCTAGACTAACCCAATATTTTGTTATAAATAGAAGGATTTTCCCATTCATTTGTCACCTTTTGTTGCCTAAAGATCACTCTGGATCTCAACTCTTGGTCTGGCTATTGATCCACCATCATAGCCATGTTTTTCCATTTTTTTCTGGGTTCTCTACACCATCAAGAGAGAGATATTTTAAATCTGAAGTGTTGAGGACTTACAAGAACCCATCCCATTGAGGAGAACAGGGAACACCCTCTTGCGTTTCCCTCCCAGGTGCCATTAATAAAAATTTCATACACATACAATACACAGCCGCAATACAATGCCCTCATACAAGCGAGGGGGTGCCTTCTAGGGAAAAAAATCATAAACTAAACATAACTTCTACCGTCAGATGATTAGCCTAATGAACAGCCCAAATTGACTAGAAATTACTATACTTTTACAAGGCAATTTTACATTTTTTTTTAGCTTCAGGGGTGCTGCCCTCGAAACCCCCCACCAGGGGAGGGGCTCCATAAAGTCATAGCTGCCCCCTCTGGACACCCCAGGCGGCGTTTAATTATGGGCAGCATTTCCGCCCCCATTAAGGTACAGGGTTCCAATGCTGTGATACAAAATAAACAAGATAATCAGGCTCACCACCCAAAAATCTCCCACTTGGAGACTGATTGTAGCAACTCCACCGCTGCTTCATTTGCTGGACAATGACTCCTCTTTGGACATGGTTGTTTCTCATCTTCATCGTCATCCTTGAAGACCAATTGAAACTGAGCATATTCTCAGTTTCTCCCTAGTTACAATTTTTGTTAGCATATCTGCAGAATTCTTACTAGTGTGTATCTTTTCCAGCCTCAACTGTCCATCTTCCAATACTGACCGTATGAAATGGTACATGATCATTGTGTTTATCTGAAAAGGAAAAATTATGGCAGCTATACTATATTTTTATTGTATGTAGATGACATACTTGTTGCAGGGTCTAACATGCAAGAAATAAATGTGCTCAAAAGAAAATTGGAAAATTCATTTTCAATGAAGGATTTGGGAGCTGCAAAACAAATCCTTGGTATGAGAATAACTAGAGACAGGAAAAATCGCAAATTAACAGTGTCTCAGAATGAGTACATACAAAAGGTGTTGAAAAGATTTAATATGCAGAATGCAAAACTAGTTAGTACACCTTTTGCTAGCCTGATTATTGGGTGTGGAGCCTGATTATCTTGTTTATTTTTCATCACAGCATTGGACCCCTGTACCTTAATGGGGGCGGAAACGCCGCCTGTAATTAAAAACTCCCTGGGGGGTCCAGGGGGGGCGGCTGCGACTTTATGGTGCCCCCCCCTGGCAAGGGGTTTCGGGGGCAGTGCCCCCGAAGCTAAAAACAAATGTAAAATTTCCTTGTAAAAGTATAGTAATTTCTAGTCAATCTGGGCCATTCATTAGGTGAATGATCTGACAGTAGAATTTATGTTTATTTTAGGGTTTTTTTTCCCTAGAAGGCACCCCCTCGCTTGTATGAGGGCATTGTATTGTGGCTATGTATTGTGTGTGTATTCTCAGAGCGAGAAACAGATAGGGAGACTGTGAGAGATAAAAGATGATATTACAGTGGATCGGCTGTAGGTTGTGTCTCTTCATTTTGCTGGATAATAGAAAGGAAGGACTGGATGTTCGGGGTGGACATAGCCCAAACTAGGTGAACCACATATATCTGTGTCTCTCTGGTTTTATGTGTTTTGTGTGCTTGTGTTTTCCGCATATTTTGTGTTTCATTGCTCTGTAATATTTAATTTTCTAACAATTGCATCATCAATAAAAGTAACATAATAGCGAGAGCCTCCGAGAGATAATACCTGCGCAGGTCCCCATACATTTGTATGCACAATCTCTAATTTTTCTCTCTTCTTTTCTTTCCCAACTCTAAGAAATATGAATCTCTTTTGTTTTCCATAAATACGATTCTCACAAAAATCCAAATCAATATTATTCAAACCCATCAACAAATTTATTGAGTGAAGAATATTCATCCCCTTCTCACTCATGTGCCTGAGCATATGATGCCATAATGCTGCATCTAATCCTTTGGAAGTTAAATAATTAACAAAGTTAGAAATACCATTGCATAAATACAATGTACCAATATTTTCGCCTTTTGCTATTAACAGGGCTCCTTTGGTGACCTTCCAAGTTTTTTCTGTGAAAGTTGTCTCACAACCTTCACCGCCTAACTTCCCTGTTGAAATCAGATTTTTATTCATATCTGGAACATGCCTTACCTCCTTTAATAACCATTAGTTTACATTCTTTTGTTTTACAAAAAATCTACCCATTCCAACAATTTTACAGGGTTTGTCATCACCCAAACGAACTTGTCCAAAATCTCCTTGAACATAGTTATGAAAATATTTCTTATCAGGTGTGGCATGGAATGATGCCCCTGAATCTACCACCCAGAAATCAGTGACATTTTCTAAAGAAAGAATCAAAGCATCTTGTAACACATCACCTATCACATTTGCTTCATGATTGTTTTTTTGTTGTGTGTCTCCTTCTTTTCCCTTCCGAGATCTACAGTCTTTCTTTAGGTGTCCTTTCTTTCCACATTTCCAGCACACTATCCCCGATCTGGACTTGGATCTTCCTTTCATTTATTTATTGTGATATCATGAGCTCTTTCCTCTTTCCATTTTTCTTCCCCTAGTATCTACACTCAAAGCATTACCCGATGTCTCACCGGAGTTTTTTCGTTGCATTTCCCTGCTAAGGATAGCAAAGAAAACATCATCAAACTTTAGAGTAATAGATCTAGAGACAGAGTTACTAATGGCCATAACTAAACCATTCCAACTTTCTAGCAATGAGCACAGAAATAACAGAGCCATAACTTCATCATCAAATTGTACCCCTACAGAACTTAACTGACTTGTAACCATATTAAAATCATTTAAATGGTCTGCAACAGATCCACCTTCCGACATCTTACTATTAAAAAAATGTTTCATAAGAAATACCTTGTTTGAAGTCAAGGGTTTTTCATATAGTTTCGTCAATGCCTTAATCAAACCCTTTGTTTTTGTTTCCTTTGAAATATTTAAGGCTACCGATGCCACGAGGCACAACCGTACTATTCCAAGTGCCTTTCTATCGAGAATCTCCCATTCTGCATCTGTCATAGTCATCGGCTTCTTTGTTTTTCCGCTCAATGGTAGGTACATATCTTTCTGATACAGGAATCTGCCATCTACATCTTCCATAGCAGGAAGTTTTGGCCAATAAATTTCTCAAACCTAAACTTACCATCTTCCGCCATTGCTCCCACTCAAACCAGGAACCCTTCTTTCCTACGAGTTTATCAGCCAAACAAACCTTCAGCTTTGATACCAATTGTTAGAAAATTATATATTACATAGCAATGAAACACACAAAATATGCAGAAACACAAACACATAAAACATATAAAACAAGAGAGACACAGAGATACATGGTTCACCCAATTTGGGCTACGTCCACCTCGAATAGCTAGTCCTTCCTTTATATTATCCAGCAAAATGAAGAGACAAAACCTATAGCATATCTAATGTACTATCCTCTTTTCTCTCTCATATTCTCCCTATATGTTTCTCTCTCTGAGAATGCACATGCAATACGTAGCCACAATTACAATGCCCTCATACAAAATGAGGGGTTGCCTTCTAGGGAAAAAAACCCTAAATTAAACATAACTTCTACCGTCAGATCATCCACTTAATGAACGGCCCAGATTGACTAGAAATTACAATACTTTAACAAGGAAATTTTATATATGTTTTTAGCTTCAGGGGCACTGCCCCCAAAACCCCCACCGGGGGACCGCTGGCCCCCGAACCTCCCAACCAGGGGGGCTATTAAATGCTATTTTGTCACCATGACATTTGACTGTCCATATAGGTCTATCACCACCTATATCATGTTCCCTTAAGAATTCAAAAACCTTAATGTTCCTGAATCAAGTCTTGGAATTGGAGAAAAGCTCTATAAAACCCTTAAAAGTTGATGGCGGTGAATGCCGCTAAACTCACAATTACACTCTCTATGTGCATATAAAAATGCATCCCAAATTTATGCCCCAATATAAATTCACTTTCTAGGAAAATTCAATATAAAAATGCGGAAGCTATATATCTCAAATCTGAGATTTGAGATATTAGAATAAAATTCTTATGGTTAGAAAAAAAACCCACAACCCATATTATAATTCTTCTATATATGGAAACTCTACCTTTCTGCTGGCCTATGGTTAAAAACCATATTTAAAACTTCCTTCTCAATATTCGATTTTCATTTAAAAACCCATCTCATAATATGTCGAATTAATATTCGAATATTACAACTAAACCATTATATAAGTCTCACCCATAACTTAGGTTTTATAATTTAAAACCAATGGTCAAGAAGCCATATTCGAACCCCGCTTTATTTAAGAATTTGTTCCAAGTGGAACCCTATGACATTGCCATTTGATTCATATCAAGCTCGATCTTATTTACCTTAATCCATGTTGGGTTTTCCTTTCTTGGACTCCCATTAACTATGAGAATATCAACGCCATTATATAAACTTTTAATCCCAGCACTAACACATAGTCGGACCCACAGCAACTCGACTTACCATTCACATCCAACGATTGGTGAGTTATTGCATTCTTAACACCATAAATCAATAGCTATCACATTACTAAGATGTACGAGCCTTCTCGATAAAAAATTAAGCGATAAAAATGGTTTTTCAAAATACCATTTAGCCATGCATCCTTCAGAAATTGATATCGTGTTCCTCCGAGAGATTACCGCTTACCATTTTTAAGTTGTGCGATACTTCTGGGTTAATATTCGAATCCGCTCTTACCATTACCATACTGGTTCCGCCTCTTTCTTCACAACTTCGCCTTCTACTTCGTGACTCAAGGCTCCATGAATTCCAATCGGCCACAGTTCAATTCTGTGAAATGAATGCACCTCTATTCTCAATGCGATTTCTCAATTCTGCTGACAGTTACAACCCTGTGCTTCACATTCAACTTTAACGCAAGGTTCACACCACAGATTCTATACAATATAATTCTCAAATCAATTCAACCCCATGGTATCTCTTCAATCAAACAGAGGTTTCTTTGCATGGTTTAACCATACCCAAAAATCATAGATTAATATTGTCTGCGTCCTTCATCGAAAGGATCAAAATGTTAGGTCCCTATATTACTAGTATAGTCCCTTATTATTGTTAGTGTAACCCCCTTATTGTTATTATTGTACCCTTGTAACCCCCATTTTATTATTATTGTGCCCTTAGATTATTATTGTTAGGTTGGCTAGGATTACATTGTGGCCCACTAGGATTACATTATGGCCCCATGGACTCCTATATATAGAAAGGAGGTTTTGTAAATTGGATCATCCAAGAATTTTTCATTTATGTAATGTATTGAAGGTTTCCCCCTCGAATTGGCTCATTTCTAAGGCATTTATATCTCTTTTCTTCTCTTTTTGGAGCTGGTTACACAACATTTGGTATCAGAGCTTTGGATTCTAGGGTTAGGCTGGTCCAAACAGGTCATCGTGGCATTTTCGCTATAAATTTTTTTCTACGAAGTTTCAGAAGCTGAAATTTTTAGGGTACGAAGCAGAAATCCTGAGGAATATTTCCTAAAAATTTCAGAGCTTGGTTCATAAAATTTTGGGAGATATCATCTGTGGAAGTTAAGTCTTTTTTCAGGCTCCTAAACAGGTCATCGTGGAATTTTCGCTATAAATTGTTTTCTACAAAGGTTCAGAATCTGAAATTGATATGGTGCGAAGCTAAAATCCTGAGGAAATGCTTCAAAAACTTCCAAAGCTTGGTTCATAATATTTTTTGAAATATGATCTGTGGAAGGTAGTGCTTTTTCAGGCTCCTGAATTTCATCTCAAAGAGGTGATCGTGGGAAAAGTTCAATAACTCTCTCTCTGGGGATCAGATTGGAGTGCCGTAAAAATTGGTCACAATCTCACGGACTTTAGTTTCTTGGCTATCAATTTCAGAGACAAAGGACAAAACAGTGACCTTTTGTCGCTTAGAAAGTCGTACAAAGTTAAGCTCTCTTGAACTTGATCCGAGAATTAGGTCATTGTGGGAGATTAGACACAACTTTGTCTTGGGGAATACAAATTAGATCAGACCTATGGAATTTGAAAGAAGCTTTAGAGGGCTACTACAGGGCTGAATTTCAGATATTGAAGATTTTCAATTACAGAGATAATTCAATTTCAATATCTAGCTCCTCAAAGCAAGTAAAAGGTGTGTATTTTTTTTTCCGAATTGCATAAGTCTTGTTTGAAGAATCAAGTTGAATTGATTCCAAGGAAATATTGTAGAATAGGTATCAATATTGGATTCTAAAATGGCACCTAAAAAGAATTCAACACCCATTAAGCCTTCAGAAGGCTCTACCATGACTCATGAAGATGAAGAATTGAAACATGATCTATCAAAATTACAAGAGCAAGTGCAACAAATTTCACTCTCGCAAAAAGCAACAAAAAATGAAATGGAAGTTTTGAAGAAAGGCATGGAAGTGAAGATGGACGGTTTGAAGAAAGGCATGGAAGCTAAGATGGATGGCATGGAAGTGGGCATGGAAGCTAAGATGGATGACATGAAAGACAACATGGAAAACATGAAAAATGATCTAAAAGCATACATGGAAGGCTTGATGACAAGCTTAAAACAAGAAATGATTCCTAATGGCAGAAATATAGTAGAAGAACCTCATGATGAGAACAAAATAAATGTTAATCGTGATTTCATAAACTCAAATGTTGGCGGGAAGAACCACCATATTCCAAAAATGGATATGAGGAAGTTTGATGGAAAGGATCCTGTAACATGGATACTACAGATGGAGCAATATTTTGATCTCCACAACGTGCAAAACACACAAAAGGTACGCATTGCAACTTTACATTTAGAACAAAATACATTTGTATGGTATCGATGGCTTTGCTCCCGTAAAAAAATTGTCACTTGGTCAATTTTTACGGAGAAAATGATAGCACATTATGAGGATACAAAGAGCAACACCTTCTTTAGCCAATTGATAAATCTCAAACAAAAGGGTTTAGTGGGGCAGCACATTGAGGACTTCCAAAATTGAATATAAGGGTAACTGATATTCCAGAGGAACACAGGATTGATCTCTTCATAGGCACTTTAAAGGATAACATCCAACATGAAGTTCACGTTTTGGAACCTGATTCATTGGAGAAGGCATTCAGGTTGGCAAGAAAAGTTGAATGTAAAATTATGGTGACAAAGAAGCCTACCACTCAATTCTATAAAGAAGGAAGTGTTTCTACGCCTAGATTTCCACAACCTACAAGGTTGACACCACAACAATTGGAAGAAAAAAGAGCAAAAGGGCTTTGCTACAGTTGTGATAGCAAATACACTAAAGGTCATAAGTGTGCGGAGAAGAAATTATTTTACATAGATTGTGAAGAGGAAGAAGAAAATGAACAAGAAGAGGATATACACCAGGAACCAACCCTAGAAGAGGAAGAAATGAATCTGACCATATCGTGTAATGCACTGGCAGGAATTACCACTCCTCAAACCCTCAAGATACAAGGACAAATCAAGAAGAAAAAGGTAATAGTGTTGATTGATTCAGGTAGCACCCATAATTTTATTCATTGTAAGGTAGCCAAGGAATTAAATTGTTTCCTATACCCAGCACCCGAATGTCAAGTGATGGTTGCAAATGGAGGAACTATAAATTGCTCTGGAAAATGCCATAATATCAAGCTAACCATGGGGGAATATGTATTGACTAGTCCAATGCTTTCCATTCCTATAGGAGGTGTTGATGTTGTACTAGGAGTACAATGGTTACAATCTTTGGGGACGGTAGCTTTTAATTTTCAAGAACTTTTCTTGAAATTTTTTTCAGAAGGAAAGGAAGTCGAATTATGGGGTATTGAAGGGAATCCGGGAAGGATAATAAGCTCTAATGTCATGACAAAGCTTCTAAATAAATAACAATGAGACGTAATTGCACAATTATGCTCACTAGAAGTTCCGACATCAAAATCATATATTTCTGCAAATCTTCAACAAGTCTTGGACAATCGTTCCAAGGTGTTTGAAACTCCCAAAGGACTCCCACCTATTCATGATCATGATCATGCTATTCAGTTGATTCCAGGAAGTGTTCCTCCAAACATCAAGCCTTATAGATATCCTTACTTCCAAAGAGCGAAATTGAACGTATGATTGCAGAAATGTTAGAGGCGGGTATAATTCAACCTAGTCAAAGTTCTTTCTCTGCTCCTGTAGTATTGGTACACAAGAAGGATGGATCATGGCGAATGTGTCCAGGTTATAGGGAGCTCAATAAGCTCACCATTAAAGACAAATTTCCCATTCCTGTGATTGATGAATTATTGGATGAATTACATGGAGCAATTTATTTTACCAAGTTGGATCTTCGTTCGGGATATCATCAAATTAGAATGAAGACTGAAGATATTCCAAAAACAGCATTTCGAACTCATGAGGGTCATTATGAATTTTTGGTCATGCCTTTTGGCCTTACCAATGCACCTTCTACATTTTCAAGGGTTGATGAATTCCATTTTCAAACCCTTCCTTAGAAAATTTGTGCTAGTATTTTTTGATGATATACTAATCTACAGCAGGTCTTGGAAGGATCATGTTGAACATGTTGACAGGGTGCTCAAACTATTGCGGGAGAAACAATTATATGCAAAAAAATCCAAATGTTTCTTTGGAGTACAAGAGGTGGAATATCTGGGTCATATTGTATCTCACGAGGGTGTTAAAGTAGACCCTAACAAAATTAAAGCCATTAAGGAATGGAAAGTCACCACAACCATAAAGCAGTTGCGAGGATTTCTCGGGTTAACAGGGTATTATCGCAAGTTTGTTAAGAATTATGGGAGAATAGCAGCACCTCTAACAACATTATTGAAGAAGATGCATTTTCATGGACTCCTGAAGCAACTAAGGCCTTTGAACATCTTAAAGAGGCAATGTGCCTAGCACCGGTCTTAGCTACGCCAGACTTCACAAAAACCTTTATTGTGGAATGTGATGCCTCGAGAAATGGAATTGGTGTTGTTTTAATGCAGGAAGGAAGACCCATTTCTTTTGAAAGTCGTCCAATCAAAGGAAAGTATTTACAGAAACCTATTTATGAGAAGGAAATGTTAGCAATACTGCATGCACTAAAGAAATAGCGAACTTACCTAATGGGAAGACACTTCAAGGTAAAAACTGATCATGATAGTCTTAAACACTTTTTGGAACAAAGACTATCTTCAGAAGAGCAGCAAAAATGGGTCACAAAGATGTTGGGTTATTACATTGAAATAATCTACAAAAAAGAAAAGCTTAATGTTGTTGCAGATGCACTCTCAAGAAAGAATGAAGAGGTGGAAGCATTTCTTTGTGCCATTTCTATTATCCAACCAGATTGGATAACTGAAGCAAGAGATGAATGGAAGAAGGAAAAATATGTATGGACACTCATTCAAAAGTTGCAGCAAGATCCTAGTACATCCGATACATTTAGTTGGAAAAATGATTCCTTATGGTACAAAGATCGCTTATATCTTTGTAATAATTCCCAACTAAAACAAAAGATTCTTCTGGAATTGCACACTTCTCCTTTAGGAGGACACTCAGGATTTTTAAAAACTTACCACAGGGTGAAGAAAGAATTTTTTTTGGAATGGCCTTAAATCTGATATTCAAAAGTTTGTGGCGGAATGTTTGGTTTGCCAGCAGAATAAAGTGGAGACAATTAAGACCACAGGGACTTCTACAACCTTTATCCATTCCAAGTCAACGTTGGGAGGAGATTTCAATGGATTTTATCACAGGTTTACCTAAGTCTGAAGGAAAGAGTGTCATCATGGTTGTAGTTGATAGACTTACCAAGTATGCACACTTTTGTGCATTATCTCATCCATTTAAAGCAAGTACAGTTGCTACTACATTTATGGACAGAATTCAAAAGCTACATGGAAGCCCAAGGGTTATTGTGAGCGACAGAGATCCCATTTTTACTGGAAATTTTTGAACGGAGTTATTTTCTTGTTTGGGTACTCAATTAGCTCATGCTCATCTTATCATCCTCAATCTGATGGTCAAACTGAGATAGTAAATAAATGTTTGGAAGGATATCTTCGTTGTTTTGTATCTGATAAACAAACACAATGGGTCAAGTAGTTACCTCTTGCTGAATGGTGGTATAACACTTCCTTCCATACTGCAGCAAAAATGACCCCATTTATGGCACTTTATGGATATCATCCACCATCCATCACATCATCTTTAAGGGAAAATTCGAAGGTTCAAGCAGTGGAAGATCACATCGAGCATCAGCAAGAAGTTCTCCAACTCTTAAAGGATAACCTGGATTTGGCACAAAATCGAATGAAACAACAGGCAGATCAACATCACAGCGAGAGAAGTTTTGATGTAGGAGATTGGGTATTTTTACGGCTACAACCATACAAACAAATGTCCCTCAAGCAAGCTAAGAAGGATAATAAATTATCGCCAAACTACTATGGTCCTTACAAGGTGTTGCAAAAGATTGGTACTATGGCATACAAGTTGGAGCTTCCTGCTTCTTCGCGAGTACATCCAGTTTTCCATGTTTCATGCTTAAAGAAGGTTATAGGTGAAAATATTTCGGTTCAAACAATATTGCCAGAACTTGATGAGGAAGGAAAAATCATATTGGAACCTGAAGCAGTCATGGAAACAAGAACTCGACAGCTACGGAATCGATCAATTTCAGAGTATCTCATCAAGTGGAAGAACTTACCCACTGAAAATTCTACATGGGAGGATGAGAATTTTATACAGAAGCACCCAGAGCTACTCAAGTGTTGAGGACAACACTTTTTTGAAGGAGAGGGGCATGTTAGGTCCCTATATTACTAATATAGTCCCTTATTGTTGTTAGTGTAACCCCCTTATTGTTATTATTGTACCCTTGTAACCCCCATTTTATTATTATTGTGCCCTTAAATTATTATTGTTAGATCGGCTAGGATTACATTGTGGCCCACTAGGATTACATTATGGCCCCATGGACTCCTATATATAGAAAGGAGGTTTTGTAAATTGGATCATCCAAGAATTGTTCATTTATGTAATGTATTGGAGGCTGCCCCCTCGAAGTGGCTCATTTCTAAGGTGTTTATATCTCTTTTCTTCTCTTTTTGGAGCTGGTTACACAACACAAAACCTCATCGATTCCCCATTGAACTATTCACACAAGTTTAAAACGAATTCAAGATTCAATTTTCAACAAATTTATGGATTGTGGCTTTCATATAAAATTCGATATCGATTAACACAATCGATACTCCCCTCGATTCTACTCAGCAATACTCGACACAGTTTTCATCAATAGCAATGAATTCCAAAAAAGACCAGAATCCTCTACATACAGAGTTCTATCGAAACGTATAAGTCAAATACAACTTCAAGGGACGAATTGGCTCTTCACACAGAGAATAATAATTCAAATCCCTCCATAACATAATAACTCAGGAACTTGAAAAGGATCGAACCCTCCTTCAAACATACAGTGATTTCATAATTTCGATTCATTTCAGAATGCATCCAACTTGTCATATATAAATTGAGACAGGAAATTAAATACTTTACTGGAATTGATCCTTTCAGTGATCGATTCACCCAATTTTCAAGTCAAATTAAACCACACACAGTCTCATACACGAATCAATTTGACCCTGAATTCCTCTGTATAAATAAACTCAATTAATTACAAAAACTTACTTCCTCTGTGACCTGATCTTCAATTCGATGGCCCTTCTATCCTCACTACTTTGCCTCTGAACCGCTCCTCTTCTTAATGTCTTGAGGCTTACATTTATAAAATTATAATGAATCAACTCTGCTCCCCTAACAGCTCAACAAAACTCTTAAAATTCCAGATTTCCTAATTCTGGACTAAATCCCCAGATTTTCTGAAGCTAACTCTTCACATTCCTAACTAATCGAATTTCCCTGTTCTCTAGTCATTTGAGAGTAGTTACAATTCTCTCCACATTTAATTAAAATTAATTAAAACCCACTAAATTCATTACATAAAATATAACCCCTTTGAAGACTTAAAACTCCTAAGTCTATAAAACTACATGGAATTTGTTTTAGCCTAATGCCCCTACATCAGACTCCTAAGGTCAAAATGAATCATGATATCCTGATCATGTGCTCTTAAAACTTTGCCTCCTGGGTCCCATACTTTGCTTTGTTTTTTTCCATCAGCTACATTATTCTTCAACTGCACACTTCCAGGTTTCCATACTTTGTTTTGCAACTTGCCTCCAGCTATGCTTTCACATTTTGCTCTTGTTTTTCCTTTGCCAAAATTTCTCTGCTTTCTTGTTGTTGACTGCTGCTTCTGAGACACCTTCATCATCAGTCTTCTGATGCTTTCAATTTCTATGCCCAGCCTTTCTTTTGTCTAGAATTACTTTTCCCACTGCTATTGCTTCCAATTTCTGTTGCTTTCAATACTGCTGTTGTTACTGCCTCCAAGAATTTTGTTGTTGCCCTTGTGGCTATCTCCTCAATTGTTGCTATAATTGTTTCCCTCATAGATGTTGCTACCAAAATTGTTGTTGCAAATTTTGTCTTGAACATTGCTGTCAATGTTTTCATCCCGGTTGTTGCTAACATTGTTTTTACTCCTGCAGATGTTACCTCACATGTTGCTTCAGTTGCCACCATAGATGCTGCTAATGCCAATGTTGCCTCTTTTGCTAGGAATGTTGCTACCTCCCAAACTTCCTGAGTATCTCTTAGGATATCTCCCTCTTCAACATTATTTTACTCATCACCTGCAAATTTACTTTTAAAAAGTAAATTATCTTAAAACAATTCTTTAACTGCAGTAACATAATCATTCATTTCTCCTTGTGTAATAGTAAGCATGATTAAATTCTGAAAACTAGTATCTGCTCCTATTCTTTTCACAGCTTCAAGCATTTTCACTCTAGTGTCTACAATTTCATTCTCTTCTCTAAATGTTTTCAGCAAACAATTCAGCCATCTATTCTCAAGCATTTCATCAATATGCTGCAAAATTGTTTCAGAATATTCTTCTTCTTCTTCCTTGACAATCTTCAGTAATTGTCCTTCACCCTCTTGATTGCTTCTGGCAGTCAAGTCAAGTTCTTCAAATTCTGCATTTTCATCTTCTATCAGAATATAATTCTAATTTTCCATCACTATAGCGGTTCCAAAATTCTGTCCTCCAGTCCTCTCTTGGCTATTCAGACAAGCCAACTCTTCCTTGTCATTAACAGTAATAACAAGTTCCTTCACATGAGACATGATTGCCTCACCTTTCTTCTTCTAAAACAGTTCATCTGTATCCAAGACAACTCCAAAAGATGGATTGTCTTCTGCAATACCTGTCAACACAGCCAAATTTTCAGTTTCAAAATCATAAGACCCAATGGTCTCACTTGATGATTCAGTCACCAATTATTTCCTCAGCACTCCTAAGTCTCTTCCAAGACTCAGAAATTCTTCACTGTCTTCATTTTTTCACATCTTCACATTCTGCAATCCCCAATTTTGAAATTGAGGTTCTCCCTCCTTCATTGAATCCTTTTTATTCAGCATAATCTTTAACAATCCAATTTCTTCATTCCATGGATTAAAGTCTTCCATAGAATTTTCCTCCTCTTTTATTTGACTTTCCAATGGTGTCAATTTTTCTTCAGCATCAACAAAATCTGCATTCATAAAACAATTGTTAAAACAAAAATCATAAGGCCTCAGTGCCTTTCTTTCCTTTGCCAGTATTTCAGTATGATGTCCTGAAATTCCTTCCTTCTCTATCAGCACATCAGTAAGCTAATTCACTTTTCCCAAAGAATTCTCTGAAGAATTCCCAAGACTATCAACAAGTCTTTCATTCACACCATCTGTCTCCATGATGTTTTCCTGTTCACTGTAGTGAACTCTTCCTTCTGCAATCTCTTTTTCATACTCTAAATTCTCTAGCAAATATTCCAGCAATGAAATTTCTTTGTGGCATTGCTGAAGTATTTCATCATCATTTACTATCCCTGCATTCATACACAAACTTTCAGTTTGTAAACCACAAGCTTCAACAGCCTCAACTGGTGTTTCACATATAAGTTCTTCAAACTGATCCTCTCCTTCTTCATTCACAATAATTTCTTCCTGTGCTGCAACAGTTTCCATCATAAATGTATCATTGCTTCCTTCAGTCAAGAGACATTCTCCAACATTTCATTTTACTTCAGAGTATTCATCTTCTGATAGATACTTCTTCATACTTGTGACAGCTTCACAAGATTGCTCATCCTCCTGTGCAAAACCTGTAATCACATCACAATTATCAGTTACAAAAATAAAAGGTTCTACATCATCCAGCTGATCCGGATTTTCCCAATAGTTTAGGAAATCATCAATGATATCCTCTTTAGCAAGACAAACTTATTGTTGTCTTAAGTCTTCATCATGGTTCATAAGATCCTTCATAGACCTATATTCTTCACCTGTACCCATGACTTCACTTTGTCCTGCTTCACAAACAAAAACTTCCTTTTTCAACTCAGCTGCTCTGAGTTCTGCACATTCCAACTGTACATTCCTCCTCTGTTCAAGCTTTCTCAGCTTTTCCGCAAACTGCATGTTCTCTTGTTGTTCTCTTCTTTGTTGTAGCCTTGGCCACTTTATTCTCTTCTTCATGAGCCAACCAACTCTCTGGCTTTCCTCTATCATCATTTCCATTTTATTAAATTGTTCTCTGATCTCAGCTACCTCTTTCCAATATTCTGCATCAGTCAATTTCTTCCTCATGCCATTTTTCCTGGCATCTTCTTCCTCTTTTCTGTTGTGGCCTCTCTCAAAACCCCTGCTATCTCTTCTATGAATTTTGGGAATCATCTTCTCCTCCATGAGTTCCTCACTCATAAGCTGCACCAAGCCTCTGCAACAGCAAGCTCTCCTGCTGCCACTTACCTCACCAATCCTTTCCTCTGAATCTGGTCTTTTGGCAAGTATTAGTCCCCTATCTGCTGGAACCTTCTGAGCACTCTCTTCTGCTCTCTCTAGGCTTCACTCCTCTGCAAATTTTAGAACTCATTCAACCTCTGTTTAATCTCTTCAAGTTCTACCACATTCTTCTTCCACTCAGAATCCCTTGCTGGACTCTTTCATCGCTGCTCTCAAAGCTGTAATCTGCTTTTGCTGAGATTTCTTCAATTGCCTAAAATCTGAATTATACAAAAAATTCTTCAAACCAGAGTTAAATAATGCTCATAAACTCACCTTCCAAGATCCCTGAGTGATCTTGTTGTTCCTCTCACCTGCACTGAATCTCTGTATGCTGCAGTCTTTATCAATTTCAAAAATATGATCTTATTTCATTACACATGCATTCAAAAAAAACTTGAACTTTCAAAAAGATCTATTCCAGCTCTGATACCACTTGATAGAGGCGAACCCCGCTAAACCCACAATTATACTCTCTATGTGCATATAAAAATGCATCCCAAATTTATGCCCCGACCTAAATTCACTTTCTGGGAAAATTCAATATAAAAATGTGGAAGCTCTATATCTCAAATCTAAGATTTGAGATATTAGAATAAAACTATGATGGTTAAAACAAAACCCCACAACCTAGATTATAATTCTTCTATATATGGAAGCTCTACCTTTCTGCTGGCCTATGGTTAAAAACCATATTTAAAACTTCCTTCTCAATATTCGATTTTCATTTAAAAACCCATCTCATAATATGTCGAATTAATATTCGAATATTACAACTAAACCATTATATAAGTCTCACCCATAACTCGGGTTTTATAATTTAAAACCAATGGTCAAGAAGCCATATTCAAACCCCGCTTTATTTAAGAATTTGTTCCAAGTGGAACCCTATGACATTTCCATTTGATTCATATCAAGCTCGATCTTATTTACCTTAATCCATGTTGGGTTTGCATTTCTTGGATTCCCATTAACTATGATAATATCAATGCCATTATATAAACTTTTAATCCTAGCACTAACACATAGTCGGACCCACAGCAACTCGAGTTACCATTCACATCAAACAATTGGTGAGTTATCGCATTCTTAACACCATAAATCAACAACTATCACATTACTAAGATGCACGAGCCTTCTTGATAAAAAATTACGAGATAAAAATGGTTTTTCAAAATACCATTTGGCCACGCGTCCTTCAGAAATTGATATCACGTTCCTCTGAGAAATTACCGCTTACCATTTTTAAGTTGTGCGATACTCCTAGGTTAATCTTCGAATTTTCTCTTACTATTACCATACTGGTTCCGCCTCTTTCTTCACAACTCCGCCTTCTACTTCGTGACCCAAGGTTCCACGAATTCCAAACGGCCATAGTTCAATTATGTGAAATGAATGCACCTCTATTCTCAATGCGATTTCTCAATTCCGCTGACAGTTACAACCCTGTGCTTCACATTCAACTTTAACGCAAGGTTCACACCACAAATTCTATACAATAGAATTGTCAAATCAATTCAAACTCGTGGTATCGCATCAATCAAATAGAGTTTTCTTTGCACGGTTTAACCATACCCAAAAATCAGAGATTAATATTGCCTGTGACCTTCATCGAAAGGATCAAAACCTCATCGATTCCCCATTGAACTATTCACACAAGTTTAAAACGCATTCAAGATTCAATTGTCAACGAATTTATGGATTGTGACTTTCATATAAAATTCGATATCGATTAACACAATCGATACTCCCCTTGATTCTACTCATCAATACTCGACACAGGTTTCATCAATAGCAATGGATTCCCAAAAAGACCAGAATCCTCTACATACAGAGTTCTATCGAAATGTATAAGTCAAATACAGCTTCAAGGGACAAATTGGCTCTTCACACAGAGAATAATAATTCAAATCCCTCCATAACATAATAACTTAGGAACTTAAAAGGGATCGAACCCTCCTTCAAACATACAGTGATTTCATAATTTCGATTCATTTCAGAATGCATCCAGCTTGTCATATATAAATTGATACAGGAAATTAAATACTTTACTAGAATCGATCCTTTCAATGATCGATTCACTCAATTTGCAAGTCAAATTAAACCACACACAGTCTCATACACGAATCAATTTGACCTTGAATTCCTCTGTATAAATAAACTCAATTAATTACAAAAACTTACTTCCTCTGTGGCCTGATCTTCAATTCGATGGCCCTTCTATCCTCACTACTCTGCCTCTAAACCGCTCCTCTTCTTAATGCCTTGAGGCTTACATTTATAAAATTATAATGAATCGACTCCGCTCCCATAACAGCTCAACAAAACTCTTAAAATTCCAGATTTCCTAATTCTGGACTAAATCCCCAAATTTTCTGAAGCTGACTCTTCACATTCCTAACTAATCGAATTTCCCTATTCTCTAATCATTCGAGAGAAGTTACAATTCTCTCCACATTTAATTAAAATTAATTAAAACCCACTAAA
This sequence comes from Pinus albicaulis, assembly GCA_034641835.2. NCBI lineage: Eukaryota > Viridiplantae > Streptophyta > Pinopsida > Pinales > Pinaceae > Pinus > Pinus albicaulis. The sequence goes on from CM076569.1 coordinate 156,221,517, forward strand.
TTCATTACATAAAATATAACCCCTTTGAAGACTTAAAACTCCTAATTCTATAAAACTACATGGAATTTTTTTTAGCCTAATGTCCCTGCATCAAAAGTCTACCTCCCCACTTTTTCTAGCCTTTTCCTGTGGGTCCTTGGATTTTTGGTCTATAAACTGCGGCAACCCCCGCACGTTTTGCTACTATTACCTGCGGACTCCTGTAAAAATAAAAATAAATAAAAAGTAAATTCTAGAAGCCTAGCTGGTTGAATATTCTCCCAACTGGAAGCTTCTAGAGTCGTGATCAGTTTGAGCATTATCCCTCCACTCACGGATCTTATCCCTTAGTCCATGGAGCTCAAATCCATTCATGAGAGGAATCCATCTCCCTCTTCAAGGAATTGAAATTACCACCATTTCCCTATAAATTGAGCTCAAGTTTTAGGTTGAAGGGTAGATTGTAAATGCAAGATTGTAAAAGTAATTGTGGAAGAGAATTCCCAAGAGTGCATACTTTCTACACTAGTAGTGGTTGGCATGAGAATCATCACACCCTTATTTCCATAACTCCATGCTGGTATTTAGAGAGGAAGGCTTATCAAATTGAAGGAGGAACGATTGTTCAAGACCCCGGGAGAAATATGTACAACATCCAGGCATCAGGTTGTAAGATTACTCTTTTTATTCAAGATAATACATATGGATCTCTTTTTCTCGTTGAGTTGTTCTTATGCTTATTGAAATAGCATCAATACTTAGACTCCTTGATCACTAAGTTGGATTAGCTTTTCCTAAATATTATAAGTTACAGATGCTTTGATTCTTTTGTCTTGTCTTTGATTGTAGGTTCTACTTAGTGATGGGTTAAAAGACTACAGTGAACGTTTGGATTTCAAGATAGGGGGATGTCCTCTTTAATTTCTTATAATAATTCTGAAATGCAATTAGTCTAGAGAAAAAGGTTTTCAAATTTATCTTTTTTTCTAGCTACTCGTTGAGTACTAGGGAGATCGCTCTTGTCAGTAAGAGGGATTAATCCGCATAACAAGGGCAGCCCCCCCCCCCCCCCCCCCCGGGGGGGGGGGTGTACAGTCTTCTTGGGGTATACATCTGGTTGAAACAAAGATCTTTGAATCAGGATGAAAATCTGGCTCCACACCCAACAGGATTCCCATCCCTCTACTCCCCTCACCCCCCATACGCCTCCCCCTATTTCACCTACGCCCCCTCCCCTAACCCCCCAATAAGAAACATGGTCGATGAAATTAAGTTACCTATTTTTTGAGGGCTCGGATCAGAGGATCCTCAACAATTTTGGTTTGTAGTTGATGCAATATGGAATTCAAGACAAGTTACTAACGAAGATGTAAATAAGGTGCAGCTCATCACGGTGCTGCGCGAAAGAGCATTGACCTGGTATATGAAGTATTCTATGAATAATCAATTCGCTTCATTGGATGATGTTAAGAAAGCATTGGAATCAGAATTTAAGAAGCCAAAGTCTGAATCTAAAATGCATTATAGAGCTGAAGGAAATAAAAAAAAATGACTAATGAATTTTTCTGGGAGTTGGATCAAAGATTCAAGATGTTAATGGGACAAGTAAGATTTGACATACCCCCAGTGCAACATACGGAATGATTTATACCTGCTTTGTTTCTTCATATCAGGTTACCCTTGACACAATAGAAAATAGTAACACAAAGTGAATTTTTGGAAATTGCAATGAAGTTGGAAGCTTCACCGGTAGGAGATACTCATGCAGGATTACAACAAATTCAGATTCACCTAGAAAATTTGACCTTGGAATTTCAATATCTCAAGAAAGGTAAATAATTTAGACAAGAAGTGTGGTGTATAAAGTGTAAAGCAGAGGGCCATTCCAAATAACAATGCTCTGTGTTTAGAGATTACTCGGCTAGTGGAGCACCTACTCCATTAAATCCAAGATCAAGCCTGTGTTTTCATATATGTAGAACTGCAAGCCAACATCATTGAGAATGGTGTTATTTATTACAAAAGTATGTGCATACCCAAAGGAAATTTTTTTGCAACTTTTTTAAATCAGTAGGGCATGATAAGAAAAATTGTTGAAGTTATGACTTGATGATGGAACACACTGTTGATGCTTATAGAATGCAAGTTGAAGGATATGCACACAAGTATCAAGGACATCATCCTGATCGAGGAGGTTTCCAAAGACAAGGACAAGGACAATGACGATGATCTAGTCAAGGATGTCACCATACAATCTATTAAAACTATGGATAGAAATGACACTACGTAAGAGATTGGCATAATCCTTCTACAACCTGTAAGTATTCCAAATATTTTGATCATGTGATAGAAGAAGGTCTGGTTCTTATGGAAAATATGCAAGAGAAAAGGAACCAACAGCCCATGCAAAATATGAAAATGATGACCGTTGAACCAAGGGAGGATGAACCACGCATCAACACAGTAACAAGGAGTGGAGATGCGACGGGAGACGATAAAGCAGAGGGTAAGAATAAAATGGAAGATACACGTGTGATAAAAACCACAGAAAAAACCCCTGGGTTCAGTATTCATAAGGAAAAATAAACGGTCATGGAGGCGAAGCAAAGCTTCATGGATCCTAGAGCTTCAACGTATAAAGTGCAACTGATGTCTAAGTTAATACCAAAGAAGGACAATTCCAAAGTAACTACTCACACGAAAGAATTTTATCCAAGTATCTTGAGGTGATTCTTATAGACTTTCATGAATTTTTTGAGGAATCAAAAGGTTTTTTAAGGACTCTAGGAGTTTCTAGACCCCTACACTGATAAAGAAGTGCCAAAAAGTGATCAACACATAGTAAACAATTTACATCGACATAACAAGAGAACAAGGAAGGAAAGGAGACTAACTGCGCAGATCAAAGAATATGATATGGATCAAGTAATCCTAGACTTAGGATATGATGCCAACGTTGTTGGACATTGGTTTCAACGCTCCCCGTGTGTTTCATGACATGGACTAAGTGCCTCTCATGGATCCTAACTCTAGCGATTGTAGCAGAGACTAACGCCTGCGGGTTTTGGTCTAACGGCAATCGTGATTCCAACAAGTGGTATCAGAGAGACAGGTCTTGAGTTCGAAACTCCCCTGGCTCGGGTTAGGGGGGGGATTTTTGGACATTGGGTTCAATGATCCCCATGTGTTTCGTGACATGGATGAACCGCCTCTCGTGGATCCCAACTCTGGCGATTGTAGCGAAGACTCACGCCTGCGGGTTTTGGTCTAACGCAAATCGTGATTCCAACAAATGTGTTTCCTAAGAAAACTTTGTACTTAATGGGAATACCAAAGTTGCAATGGTCATCGATCCAGTTGAGGATGGCCAACCAAAAGAAGATCATCCCTATGGTAAGGTTACCTGGCATTATAGTAGATATTGAAGGAGTATGCTTTGTTGCATACTTAAAAGTGATTAGAATTATAGATGATAGAAAACCCTATCCGATGTTGCTTGCATTGGATTGGGCATTCAATACAGTGGTGATAATTAATTTGAATAAGAGATAAATGGTGTTCAAAAAGTACACTATGAGGGCCATTGTTCCTTTAGACCCATCAAAAGGAGTGTGTTATACAAAGCCTGTTCAGGATGAGTATTGCAACGCAGATGATAAAAAAAATTTAGCAGATAACAGCTAGGGAGGAATATTGGATTAATCCTACTACAGATGGTAAACTCTGTTGGGAACATGATAGTTCCTATACTTTAGATTCTGAGGAAGAATTGGAAAATTGGTAGAATGGGTTACATGAAGTATCTACCAAACGATGTGCGAGAATCACAAGATCACTTCGCTGCATAACTTCGAAGGTATGTAATATGCCTTATTATGATGGGATATGAGATGTAAGCCTTTTTCTTGATAAGTATGAAAGAGAAATACCAGAAGAACAGAGGTTGCAAGCTTTGGATGTATCCCTGAGATCTACCCCTGCTAGATGGTGGGGTACTCATAAAAGGAATATAGGAAGTTGAGAAGAGTGTCGAAGGCTGATGTGAGTCATATTTGGGCCAGTAGATACAAAATTAAAAGTAAAATATGATGTTAAGGATGACCCCGGGAAGCACATTCATCACTGCACTTCAGTTGGGAAATAAGTTCCAAAACAAGAGTGGGTACATGGGTTTATCCACACACTAGAAACAATCCCTATGAATTGGTATCTTAAGACAAAACTGTGACATGGAACTGAAAATTGGAAAAATTTAGTTGAAGGTTTCATACTAACATTTAGTATTGAACATGATTGTCTGAGCATAGATTCATCCCTTTAGATAGTAAGAGAAAGGGTTTTTTAGAACACAACTTCACTGACATGGAAGCATCCATATTGGACCGCGCAGATGGAACAAGCACTAGAGTGCTATAATGTGATTGCAGAAGAATATGATGATTATTTGCACAATATTGAAATTGTAGAGTTGGAAGGGCACCATGAATTTTTTGGACCAGGGTCCAGAACATGAGATACTCGATATAGTGAAGCCTACAAAAATGAAGAAGGTGAATATCATATCAGAAGAAGAACAAAAAATTTCAATGATTGGAGATTATTGGGATGACGGCACAGTTAGCGAGATTATAGAGTTGTTGCACGAGTATTAAGAGCTCTTCCCCATGAATTTTTCCGAATTGAAGGGCATAGTAGGGGACCTAGGAAGTATGAGGATTCCCTTGAAACCTAGAGCGAAGCCAGTAAAGTAAAGACCCTATAGGTTGAATCCAAAATACAAGGAAAAAGTGAAGGACGAGTTAAATAAAATGATCAAAGTAGGGATCATCAAACCTGTCGAAGAGTCTGAATGGGTAAGTCAATTGGTGGTGCAGGAAAATAAGGAAAAGGATGAGATCAGGATATGTGTAGACCTCAAAAATTCTAACGATGCATGCTGGCATGATCTTTTTCCCACACCATTTACAGACAAATTATTGGACAATGTAGGAGGATAGGAGGCTTATTCTTTCACAGATGGATTTTCAGGTTACCATCAGATCAAAATTGCTCCAGAAGATAATCATAAGACAATTTTTATTACAGAATGGGGTTCTTATCAGTACACGGTGATTCCTTTTGGTTTAAAGAATTCTCCTGCCATATTTTCTAGAGTTGTAGTTGCATTTTTCAAAGAATATATACACAAATTTTTGGAATTTTACTTCAATGACTGGACAATCTTTGGGTTGTTGAAAAATCATGTTGCGAGCTTGAGGTTGATGATGGATACATGTAGGCAATATCAAATATCACTAAATTTAAATAAGTGTATCAATTGTGTAACTTTTGGTATATTGTTGGGACATGTGGTTTGTAAGCAGGGATTAATGGTAGATCCCGCGAAGATTGTTGTTATTGTAAACTTGGATCCACCTAAGACGGTGAGACAAGTACACACAACATTTGGAAACACTGGCTATTACATAAATTTTATAAATTTGTATGCATAGATAACTACGCCAATGGATAATTTATTGAAGAACGATGTCACTTTTCAATGGGATGAAGAATGCTAGAAGAGCCTCGACATACTAAAAGAGAAAATGGTGATTTGGGTCTATTTTGGTTTTCTTCGGCTAGAATAAGGAATTTGATTTACATGTCGATGCATCTTGCATAGTGTTGGGTATCATACAAGCATAGTGCGGAGCAGAAGAAATTGACCACCCCATAGCTTTTGCAAGTAGAAAACTGTCCAAGGCAGAAAATAATTGTACTACAACAAAAACTGAAGGGTTAGCTATGGTCTGTGCATTACAAACATTCAGGAACTATTTGTTGGGAGAAAATTTTAATATGTTCAATGATCACTCTGCGGTGAAATATTTGGTGAATAAGTCTGTTTTAGGAGGAAAAATATGTCGATGGTTTTTGTTGTTCCAGGAGTAAGACGTTGAAGTTGTAGTCGAACCAGGAAGATTGAATTTTGGACCTAATCATCTATCAAGGTTGTACACAGGAGAAGAAATGACAAATATCAAGGATAAACTTTTGACGCACAGTTATTCGAAATTAGGGGCGCAGATGATCACTTCGTGGATATTATTCAGTTTATGGCCATAGGAATGGCGCTCGCAGAGTAAACTATGCAACGAAAGGAGTTGGTAGTCAAAGAAACCAATTTCTCGTTTATTGAAGGACATTGTGCAAAATGGGAACAAATGAAATACTGCACAGATACGTCCCTACACATGAAAAGAAAAGTGTTCTAGCAAAAGCTCATTGAGGAGTCATAGGTGGACATTATGCAAGAAATGTCATTGCACAGAAAATATTAAGAGTTGGTTTATTGTGGCACACAGTGCATAAGTATGCAAAATATTTTTGTCAAGCATGTGATGCATGCCAAAGAATAGGATAGCCATCTAGAAGAGACAAAATGTCACTAAATCTATATGTCTCATTGCAATCATTTGACAAATGGGATATTGAATTTGTCGGACCTATTATTCCACCAGGAAAGAAGACCGATGCAAGATATATAATCATTGCAACTGATTATTTTATGACATGGGTTGAGGCACAACCAGTGAAGGATTGCAGGGCATATACCACAGCGAAGTTCATATTTGAATATATTTTGTCTAGATTTGGGTGTCCAAATATGTTGATGAGTGACCAAGGTTAAAATTTCTTGCATAAGAATATTGAGGCACTAATTAAGGAATTCCAAGTATGTCATCCTACAAGTACCCCATATCATCCAAAAGCCAATGGGAGAGTCGAATCTTTCAATAATATCTTGGAGAATTCACTCACAAAAGTGTGCAACGTAAATATAAATGATTGGGATATAAGGATTCAGGTGATGTTTTGGGCATATAGGACAACATGCAAGAAATTGACAGGCCAAACACCTTTTAGATTGGTATATGGACAAGAAGCAGTCATTCCTATGGATTAAATTGTGCCAAGTTTGAAAAATACAACCTTAACAGATTTGACACACTCTGATATAATAGAAAAAATGATGGCACAATTGCTTGCTCTGGATGAACATAGTTTCATAGTAGGTTTTCATCCGCAAGTAAAAAAAGCAAGGGAGAAATCCTGGCATGATAGGCATATCAAGTAGAAGACATTCCAGGAAGGATATCTTGTACTTTTATATGATATAAAATTTGCTAAATTCCCAGGAAAACTTAAAACATATTGGTTTGGACCGTATATGATCAATCACATTTCTGATGGCGGCGCAGTTCAGCTCGCGAAGTTAAATGGTCAGTTGATTCCAGGATGAGGGAATGGTAGCAGATTGAAGGTATATGGGGACAAATTTTTCCATAGACCTTCACACTAAAAGCCAAAATGAGAAAAATCTTAGTGCCACCTGAATTTGAAAGGGAAATTGAACTATTGGCTACTCTGTAGAAGGGACTTCACCAAAGGAATATTACTGCATGATATCCAAGAGTATGTTGAACTCCAAAAGAACCACGCTAAAGGATGATCACTGCGCGATATTCTAGAATATGTCAAATTCTGAAAGAACCAAAACGAGGGAAGGATTATTGCGACAAAGAAGGGGACGCATCGAAGAAAACTAGAAATATGACCATTGGAAGGAAAAAAAATTGTTAAAGGAAAGTTTATGTTAATAGGCGTGGGAGAAACACATTTATGAAGCACAGTTGGTCGAATCTAGCGCCATATCTGAATTAAACGAACAAGATCTCAGCTATCATGAGGTTCAAAATTCAAATTTTCTATAAAAGCTATATCTCGCTCCACATTTTACACTTTGCGCTCTGGAGAATTTAATTGAGAATTTGCGACCAAGTGTGAGACAGGTGAGTTTCTTTATGTCTGAGAGAAGTTTCAAAGAGCTTGCCAGAGATTTTGTGAAGAAAGTTCTAGTAGGCATCATGGAAGCCCAGGATGGAAAATCCGTAGCACCAAGTGTACCTATGTCCCCAATATGTGCGAGGTTTCCACGACAACAAGTAGCCACCGAAGAAGGACCGAAGAAAAGAGGTCAGTTGAGGCTTATGGAGTAAGGAAATCCCCAAGGAACAAGGTAGTGAAATAATGGCGAGACAAGAACCAGACTACCCTGGGGACAATAACCTATGTATTTTTGGGTGGGGCATTTTGATATCTCCGTCGGGGCTATAGATGCTCATTGGAAATGGAACAAGATCAGTGGCACTAGATTACAACCTAGTGCGTAATACTCTCACTTCTTCCGTTGAGGTAACTTCTGATGGTTTATGTTAATATCCTCATTGGAGTTATGGACATATGTTGGAAATAGAGCAAGGTCAATGGTATTGGACTAAGTCTAGCATGTAACCCTACAATCCTATAAAAATAAACACATATATTCATGTAAAAATGCATATTTTCTAAAATAAATGGAAAGAAAGCCTCTAACACGAAGAGTAAAAAAGAATTTAGAAAGTCCCTTATCTTAGGATAGTGGATCACTTCACGAGAGCTATGGATGGTTGTTGTAAATGGAGCAATGTTCAATTTTTTTAACTCATATAGTGGCATAAAATAGGAAAATAATCCCTGATAACTAGACTCATGGTTTCAGTTGAACTTTGATTTGGAATCAAATTTATCCTTGTATTCTTAAACTAGTACAATAACTTCTGCAATCTTTCAATCAATAATTGTAACAATGAAATTATTTTTGGTTTTGAAATGCTTCTATGAAGGTTGAAACATATATGGAATGATGGTAATTATGTTGGAGGAGAGATCCTTAGAGGATTGTTCTTCAATTTTCCATTTGAGGGCAATAATTTTGCAGCCCAGGATCAGCACATACTCTACACTCATCATGAGTGGAGGGAAGGATAGCATGGGGTAGGCTATGATGCTTACCATATTCAGATTTTCATCCCACCTTCATTTCTGGAGCTTGAGGTGGAAGGAGATTGCCATGTGTTGCCATGTTGGAAGGTGACTCATTTTGTTTGGTTGATTGCTTGGGGGTGGAGGATCCATTTGGGGAAGATGTTTTCCCAACATTTTTTAGTCTCCATGCCTTGGGAGCAACTTCTCAGTTATATCCTTGCAGTTGCTTGAGGACAAGCAACATTTGGGAGGGGAGGACTGTAATATTCCAATTTTTCCTTCAATAAATTGGAAAATTAAATTTTGTTATTTTTACTTAGGAGTTGAATAATTGGGTGAGAAGGCCCATTCATAATAAAAAAATGGATAAAATCCCTCTTGGTATGAAAGGGGATCATTAGTGGAACTATATTTCACACCCTCATGTGTGAAAGGAGACATTTGCAAGAAGGCTAGGTCAAGTTTGACCAAGTCAAACAGCGTAGAGGTATGAGGTGGAAAGCATCTTGTGGGATAACGCAGAGAAAGAGGGAAGTTTCCTTAATGGAGGAAACCCTAAAGAGTGGGACCCATGGAGAGGGATCTCTCATTGTCTAAAAGGAGGGCAAGGTAGCCATTGTTACACATGCATATGATTATAGATTTCTTGTCTGCTTAGACTATTTGCAGCCCCGGCTGTTTAGCTAAGTTGGTGTGCTGCTTAACACAAGGATTTCCTGTTTAGGAATCCTTCTCCTTTCTTGAGAAGCCTCTTGAAGGATTTTTACTGATTTTCCTCACATCCAGGCTTGAGGCCAAGCATCCTCCTCTAGGACAACGTTATTTCTACAGCAGAATAATGTTGTGTTGCAGGGTGTTGCAGTGAGGGATAACAACACCTCTTCCATCACTTGTTTTTCATAGGAGGGGTATCTCTTTCCTTTGGGAGATAATTTTGGAAGCCATTGGAGCTTATTGCAGATCTTGGCATTGGGACAACTCATTCCCTTGCCCCTACAATGTAGTTTTATTCAGTAACTGCGTTATTCTCATTGAGCATTTGCTGTGGGGTTTTGCATTGTTGATTGGAGGGTGAGATATTTAGTGATAGGATCATCCTTTCACCTGAGAGATCCATTGGATGAGATTTAGCCATCAGTTGCAGCATCTTCAGCTATCTTCATCCATTTCCAGTTTATGAGTTGCAGCTGCTACCCAGCAACTCCAGCATTTTTTCCATTTTTGTTTACTTTAGCCAATCCTTCTAAGGATTGATGTATTATTGTTTTTAGGGGTTGAGAGATTGCTCCCCCTAATTTCTTGAGCCATATATTGTCATATATTCCTATTTTTATGTATTATGATGCAGTACCTCTTATAAACTTCGTCCTTTTAGCCTGCAGAATTCTATTTTCATGTACATGTCCCTTTTGAGGCTGCATTGCTTTGCTTGAGTGACTCTTTCCTCAAGTATTTGTATATAATTGCTGCTATAATATAAATTTTTCGGCTATTTGTATCTTCATGTGCCCAGGCTTATTAAAATAATGTTGTTGCTTTTTTACATGTGCTTGTATTTGTTGTAGTCCCTTCATAGGGCATTTTTACAAGGTAACTAGGTGTGGGAGACCTGTTTAACCCACCTAGAAGGATTTTTTTTGAGCCACCTCTTGGATTTTGGTCTTGGGTACATTGATCTAAGGGATCCAAGTGCTGGTTTGAAATCCTGTAGTAGCCATTCCTAGAAAATGCGTTTTCTAGTCATGCCTTGCTAGCTGTTCCAGATTTGGGATATTACATTGGATGGAGCGTCTTTTTTGCAATTAATGATAAGATCTTATGGGATTTTTTACCGTTTTTACTGGGATAAGGTGCCATTAATGAATTTATAACCATTTTTAACATGGATCACCTATAAAATTGAGGAATCGAGTCGCATTTTGTTCTTTTGTTGTTCGAGTGAATTGTGCCCTGAGATTATTAGTGTGCATTGTATGTCTACTTGTGAGACTCTCGCACCTGAAGTAAGTAATCTTGAGTTTATATTAAAGCCAAGGATGATGGCCACCAACCCCGCTTCCGAGAGTGTGCAGTCTAAAGAGCTATCTGTGTTGGTTACCGCGTCTACCGAGCAAGACTCTGAAGAAGTTCATGAAGTTGTCTCTGAGATCCATGAAGTCATATCAACACCAGCCAAGGAGAAGGCTAAGGTGACTAAGGGATCGTATTTGAAGTCGTGGACGTCCTCTAGGCAGATCACATCCCCGCGCCAGGTGCCAAAGGATAGATATCCTACGGGTGATCCAACAAAGAGACCTATGACGGCAACCGAGGAGGTTGCACTCTTTGTCGAGCCCATATCATGGCTCCCAAAGTATGTGAAGCCACGCAGACCCTGTGTAAAAGCCCTGAAGGAATTGGATACGGTGCATGCCTACCTATAGATGCCATTGATCCCTGAGGCAGTCCTGAGGGAGGGGGATTTTTTTAGAAAACTACCATTTCTGAAATTGCATGACTAGGATCTATCCAATGAGAAGACCTTCCCAGAATTAGCATTGGAGCACTACCTCGAACACATTGTGTATGCTGGAGTGGCAAGAGTAGAGCCCATGCCTTAGGTGCGCGGGTTGAGCAATGCCGAAATTCTCAACTTGTTGAGGATTCCTCACTTTTGAAGATATCCCATCACAGATAAATGTGTGCACCAACTACCAGCGTTATTGCACGATGGGTGTCTTTGGATTAAAAATCAAATTCCAATCGATGTTGTGTTGATCCACTAGATCATCGGCTTGCCAAAGAAGGGACCTAACCCTATGGAAAATTACGGAAAGAAATAGGAGAAAAAATTCACTGCGAAGGTGAATAACAAGTATAAGGTGGGCGTTATTCCAGGGGCTTCTTGGTTCGGCAGATTGTAGATCCAACGGTGTGCCTTGGGACATTAGTTTTGGCTTGCAAAATGATGCACAAGTGCAGGCCTAAGGTGGTCCCTGTGCATATCATCGCACTGACAAGGAAGTGCGAGAAGGGAGTGAGTTTCAACTGGTCCCAGTTCCTCTACAATGAATTCCTAGAATACGTGTGTGAGGCACAAGAGGAGGACAATAAATTTTGTTATTCATGGCTGCTCCTGCTCATTGCTCTAGTTGCGTGGGAAACGCCAGAGAATGCAGTCCTCCCAGACATAGAGCCTGGCGTGTTTGAAGGGGCGCGTTATGCCATCTTGTGGGATTCCACAGACCCTAAGCACGAGATGGAAAATAATATATTTTGCGTCTTATTCGAAGGAGGGTTGGCCGCAAAAATCCACTCGCGCCCTTGATTGTTACCAGTTTCATATGACAAGAATAAGGTCATTGCATACTTTCAATTGTATATGCATAATGTATAGATCCATGTGTGCAAGGATAGGGTATGGTACAACCTGCCCTACATGGTGATAGAGGCAGAAATTTACCAGGTCATTGCAACTTGGCCAGCATCATGGAAAACCGGGCTAGGCTCCGCCAAGCCTGTCACAGCCTTGAAACTAGGGAAACAGATGACAGATGCTGCAAAAGAGATAGGTCAAGGCACAAAAGCTGAAAAAGAAGCCGATAAGGGCATAGAAACAGAAGCAGAGAAGGAAACTGAGATGGAGACTAACGTTGATATCGATGGCGGAGCTGGAAATAATGGTGCCGAAGAGGATTCCCCCAGAGGCACCAAGCGAGGAGCTGAAACTCTCAAGGTTACACACAAGAATAGAAAAGGATATAAGGTAGGAAGCACAGACGATGTCACCCCTCATGGAGGATGATCTGGAAAAATTACAGATGCAGTCACATCTGCCTCCAAAGATCGATGGGCTGCACTAGACGAGCAATATAAATTTGCGGTGGACGCAATGCAGGCCGATCTACAGGTACTTCAGCTCAAAACAAACAACATTCAAGTGACCGTTGCTCAAGCGAGGCCGGATCAAGCGAGCATGAGTACTAGCATCGTCACCAGCCCAACAGATAGCCAGATTTTCCCGTTTCCTAGAGTTTCGGTCACCTTGGAGCAGCTCGACTTGTGCGCACAGGTGAAAACATGCTCTGATGTCGGTATCGAATTTTCCATGCTTCCTAGCAGAAATTTGCATGCGATCCAGTCCATGATCACAGATGAGATACAGTTTCAAGATGCACATATGCACTGATAGCTCATAGAGGCAGAGCAGGAAGTTGCATCACGTACACAAGATATTTGCCGACTCAAGCAGCCCAGTAAGCAACAGTGGCCCAGCGCGTAGAGTTATAAAGTCTAATTGATCGCCTATGTGGTGACCTTCCCGAGGTTTCCATCCCTGCCTTTGTCATGCCTCAGGACAAAGTCGAAGGATTGGTGGCTGCCTTGAAGGCCTCCCACTCAGAAGTCAAAGCAATCAAGTCAGATTTAGAACAGCATATTGTGGAGTTACAAGACAAGCTCCAGCCAGAGTCTCCGCCCGAAGTGCAAGCCCAGCATGCTGCTCTAGTAAAGGAGGCTCCATCCAGCATTGCAGCAACAATTGACAAGGAAACTAAACTCCTAGATACAGCCATGGGATTCTGGAATTTAGTGTAGACAAACCCCCTCATCCGAAAGATATCGTGTGATCTTCGCACAAAGGAACAAACTTTTGACAACCTCCAGTAGGCGCTGCCAACACTTGTTCCTACTCAAAGAATGGCTCGCTTGTAGACAAGCCAGGTGCTGGAAGATGAAATTAAAGATCTGCGCCACAAGAATCATATCCTCACCACCAATATGAATCCATGGGTTGACAAAGCCATGAAATTATCACAGGTCATAGATGTTGTCATGAATACCGTTGAAATTATCAACGGAGCATCAGTCTCGTAGTAGAAGGACCTACATCTCAGAAGTTGGTGGAAGAGGCTCAGAGCGTTGTTGTTCAAAGCACTGTCATCCTTGCGCCCTTCACCGCATCCATTGTAGAGCTGAAGATCAATATGCAGACCCTACCTCCTCTATGACTCGGGACGAGTCACAAGATTGTGTTGGGGGACTGTTGGAGCAGGGTCCCGTAGGATCACAATTTTGGGACAAATATCAGTATTTTTGTTAGTTTTGAGTCGTGCGCGCTGCGCAAAGAAGAGTCAAGGGGCTTTGGGGTGGGTCAAATTCCATTCATGAGTTGTAATGGGTTAATGGGTATACTAGGGGTATCAAACCACGGTTTGAGAACCATAGTATGTGTGCAAACGAAGGTATAAAAAGAAGTATATATCAAGTCAGAGATATAGATCGATTGTTAGATATTTTTGAGGCATGATAGAGATGAGAAGTTGAATCTATAGTAAGTGTTTGTGACTGAAAGGCTCCTGTTGGTTATGTGCATGGAGACCTTAGTCTGGCTATGTGCGGACCCCGCTGGTTGTGTACACGGGTAGATATGGTGAATTGTAAGGGTTTCTGTGAAGACTGATCAATAAATAATTGTTTTGTACATTTTGTGTACTTAATGCATCTATGATTCACTTCTGCATATGAAATCTGCTTTTTGTGTATGATTTATGTTATTAGTAATCGGGATTGGTTTGCGTGCATGTTTATATTGTTGATACGTAAGATATTTGCATAGATATTTTACTTTAAAGGTTAAATACTACATTGCATAAATCTGTTAGAGTGGTTAAAAGGATTTCAGACCTTTTGTCTATGTGCGCACGTAGGGTTAACATGTGCTAGTCAGTCTAGGGTTTCTGGTGTGCAAGGCAATATGTCTAATAAGATAAATCTGTGGACACCCACTTCATTTAATTCTCTCTCAGGGTGTGGAAACATGGTTTTGACACCCCCCCCCATACTGCTTCGGGTGAGACTTTGGTCTACGCAAACAGATCATTGCTGAAAGGGCCAGTAGTAAGAAGGTTTTGTTGGTTGCGCGTTAACTCCGAACCTAGGTCAGGACCCCTCAAGCCAACAACTTTACATGAGTTTTTAAAAGCTAATTAATGCATATTTCTCATTAAAAAACACATAACTTGACACATAAACCCTCACATGAATGTCTAATTTGAGACGATCCTAAACACAACTTTTTAATACTGATGAGGGAGCTATCACAACAAAACTAGTTTTCCCATATTCAGATCACTTATTCAACTTCATAGAACCATATTAAACTTCTTATTGCTTACTCCTAGTCATACAAAAAAAAGAATCAGTAAAATAGATTAAAATGAAATTTAAAGAATAAGGAATAAGGTTAATGATATAAGTGACATCATTTAAGGAATGTCACGATCCATAGATGTGCATATGTATTATTTTATTATGGTTTTAATTTTATTAATCTCATATGTATAAAAAACACAATAATTAAATGTTAATATTACTAACTAATGCATATCACTAAATATAATTATAATTTTTATTCCTAACTAAGAACTCCATGAAAAAAAAATGGAAAATTGTCAAAATAAATAAATAAATAAAAATTAAGATATAAATGAAATGTTTCTCATTTTAATTTTTTGAAATTTGACTTCATATATATATATTTTTAATTTATATTATAAAACATAATTGAAAAAGGTAGATACAAGTAAAATGTGAGAGTTTATTATTATTAAATATTTATTTAAACCAAATAAAATATTATTACATGAGCAACCCAACTATTAAAAATGCATGTGAAATCATGTTATGATAAATGAAAACTAAATTTTAAAATAATTTTAAAAAAAAAACTAAAAAATAAACCCTATTTCTATGAAGCATGAAATATGTGACTCATGTACCCTATTTCTATGATGCATGAAATATTATTTCCTTCAAGCTATTTTTTATTATGATTAACTATTGAAATAATTTAAGGTTGTGGGTCGATTACAATTTTGTTTTAATATTTACGAGAGGAAGATTTTGAAAAACTAGTAATGGAATCCTATTTCATTTTATCGCATGAAAATCATTTTTATAAGTCTCACACAACTCTAAAACATTTAACATTTTTGCATAAAACCAATCTAGATCCATCTTATCTCTGGTTCTATCAAGCACCGAGAGGGATCAAATCTCTAGAGGTGCAAACCTCTTTTTTTGAGTGCAAAACTTGATGAAAGGTTTGCAACTCGAGATATTTGATCCCTCTCGGCGCTTGATAGATCCAGAGTTAAGAAGGATCTAGGCTGGTTTCAGTCGTGTGCGGCCAAGGAAAATCTATCGAACATATGATTAATTTTATCAATAATATGCAAATGTAGATAATATAAATATAATAATTTTATATATGCTAAATATGCCTGATATTTATCTGGTCATTTTAGTTTTACAATTTTCTTAGTTACCTCAGTTTTTTGAGATGATAAATATTGTTAATAACTTTAATGACGAAATATTTTTTTTGAATGTAAAGTGACAATGTAACAGTGTTGAATGATAGAAAATGAAAATAATAAGAATGTAGTCAATTACAAATAGTCTTCATTGTGATCAATCTCAAATTATTTTCTTTTACTATTCTTATTGTCACCCTTGCTAGTTTTGTCATCTTTTCATATCGATTATATGAAAAGGACAATTGAAATAATAAACCATTTAAATATTTAGCTTGAACTATTGTACTAAACATCATACATTGTCTCTCTTGCTCTTCAATATTAATAGGTTGATTTAATATAACACAAATATTAATGTACATTGTTAATAATTTTGTGTTCTTACACTGAAATCAATGCACAATCTTAATCCAATCACTTTAAAATTAATGTACCATCAATGTACATCCAATTACATCAAATCACAAATCAACGTCTACACTGAAATCAATGCACCTAATGCAAACAATCAAATAAGATTACGAAACAACATCTACACTGAAATCAATGCATATAATGCATTGAATCAAATAAGATTAGAAGTAAACATCTACACTGAAATCAATGCATCTAGTGCAAGTAAGAAAATAAGATTAGAAAGCAACATCTACACTGATATCAATGCATCTAGTGCAATTAATCAAATAGGATTATAAATCACCATCTACTTCCCTATCTCCCCCCTCGAACTACATCTCTATTTTCCTCCATCTCTCTACTCCCTCACATCCTCCCTCTTCCTTCCTCTCTTTCCATTTCTTTCTCACATATATATCTCCCTCTCTCTTCACCCTCCAACTATGTTACGATATCCCTCCCTCTCTCCTTCTCTCTATATGTCCTTCTTTATCTCTTTATCTCACCCAAAAACATATACACACTCTATCCATATCTCCCTTGTCACTTCATCTCTCTCTCCACTACTCACTCTCTGTGTATTCCTTCTTCCCTCCCTCTCTCCTCCTCCAAATCCCTCTCTCCATCCTTCCATATCTCATTCTATCTCCCTCCCTCTATCCTCCTCTCTCTCTTCCTTCCTCTCTACACATCTCTATATATTGGGCCCGACATATCAAAAGTTTACATTACACACATTACATCTAAACATCTCTATATATTGGGCCCGACATATCAAAAGTTTACATTACACACGTTACATCTACACATCCCTATATACTAGGTTGTAGAGAGCCAGTATATAGGGATGTGTAGATGTAAGAACATTAGAAATCACCATCCACACTGAAATCAATGCATCAAGTGCAAGAAATCATCTTCCCTCTCTCCCCCCTCTAACTCCATCTCTCTTTCCCTCCCTCTCCACTCTCTCACATCCTCTCTCTCTTCCTTCCCCTCTATCCCTTTCTCTCCCACATCTATCTCTCTCTCTATCTCCCTCTCTCTCCCTCTCTTCACCCTTCAACTATGTTACTATATCCCTCCCTCTCTCATTCTCCCCCTATTCCCTCCATCTCTCCTTATTTTTCTCTTTATCTCACCCCAAACATACACATACTCTCTCTATTTATCCCTTTTCACTCCCTCTCTCTCTCCACTTCTTGCTCTCTTTATGTATTTCTTCTTCCCTCCTTCTCTCACCCTCCAACTCCATCTCTATATTCCTCCCTCTCTCCTTCTATATCTCTCCCTCTCTCCTCCCCTCTCTCTTCCTTCCTCTCTTTTCCTTCCACTCCTACATCCTGTTGGAGTCCCGTGATTTAGCAGATTGGTTAACCAAATGACAAGGCAACATCATACCAACTTTGGAGTCCTAGAACCTAGCCTTCCTGGACTCAGAGATGGCTCTCTCTATTATGCGAAGGATGTGAACCTGTTCGCTTTGTATGTTTGATTTTAGGCTAGCTGCTAAGTATATTTTGGTTTGTTTTTTGGGTTTTTGAGGTAAACTGATAAAAAAGGAAAAATAAAAAGATATTTCATTGAATCAACAGAGTTATGGGGTCAGATAAAGTCAGGACTATCTAAATGGTGGACAAGGTATTACTGCAGGGCCGATTTAGTCAAGGTAAATGGATTCTTTGGGTGAAAATGAAATGAAATGAACATTAAGTTTGTGAAATACAAAGAGATCTTAAACATATATAGTTTTAAATCAGGTATTCATGAGGTAGGGAAAACCATAAATCTCTATGAATAAAACTCAAACGGATACATATGAAAGATAAACAATCCGGCGATACATAGAAGCATAAGAACCTCTAACTCTAGAAAATCACCTTCAGTTGTTGGGAAAACAAATAAGTTAAACAAACAACCCAATCTATGGAGAGGGAACTCCTAAACAGCATATCTTGAGCTATAGGGAACTCTAAAATAATTTTACAAGCATGGAAAAAGGGCAAGATCGAACGAGACATCTTTGACTTAACTAAAACAACCAATATTTCATAGAAAGATTTCAGAAATGGAGTTTTGAGAAGCTATAAGTAAACAGGGCATACCTTAAATCATACAAGATAGCAAAACATACTGACCATAAATGAAACAAATAAAAATTTCTTGATGAACCTAAAGGGCAGTTAAGAATCCTTTAGAAATGATCAAGAAGAGGAAAACATTAAAGCTGTAACATGTAGGATGTTTGAGGTGCTTCCATGAGCATGTCTCAACATATACTTTTCTGATCTACAAAAAATCAAAAATATGGAACATTAATGAAAACAAGGAAACATAAAAAAAATTAGAGAAACATCACCATTCACCAAGCCATGGAATCCTGCACACAATGCTCCTCCACCATCAAGCCAAGCAAGAAATCATCCACTTCATAAAACAAGTATTGCTTCCAAGCTCATAATGCTATGTATTTCTCTCAATATATCAAGTTCTGCCTGTTTGTTACAATGAATCCTCTTGGTTATATAATCCAAAGAGGAGGAAACCCACCTAGAGCAACTAGAAGGCCATTGGCCAAAAACAAATATCTAAAACTGTCATTGAGTCTTAACAAAGTCCAAGGCACAAAATATCTTTCAAAAATATCTTTTCAGACCAAAATAGAAAAAAAAGAATCACTTTCAAGGCCTGACACACAATATAAACTTGTTTAACGCACATTTGGCCCTGTCATCACTCAAAAAACTGCTTTTCAGCAAAATCTACAGGAACGTAGCGCCAGAAAAAGGTCTGTTTTGCAGTGAATTTTTGGCTGACCTCCCGATGTCAAAATGAGTCTTTTGATGTCTCGTTGGAAAGCTACGGATTTCTACTTTCCAAAAATAATTTCCTTTTTCCAATATGATGCCTAGAATTCAGTCAAAATGTAGATATAGTTAAAAAAACCTAGGATTGTAGCACCTGCTGATATTAGGGGCAGAAAGGTGAAAAATGGTTGTTTTTGGCCTTTTTGAGAGACCAAAACAGCATCATTTGATCTGAAAATTTCTAAGCATGTTCCTTTTATGTCAAGGAATCCAAAAATATATTTTTATTCAGCTGAGGATGCTCTGAGAAAAAGTTAAGGCACCCATGATTTTATGCTTTTAGGCCTAAAATTCACAAAAAACAAGAATGTGTCCAAAAATGCCCAAATTTGGTGAGTAAACCCCTTAAGGGTTTTTAGAAACATGCAATGAATTTGAGCAGGAATTCCAAGGCGGGATAGATATTTTCCATGTTTTTCTGTCGGGCACCTCCTTTGGGCAGCTTTGAGTTTATTTCGAGCAAACTGATTCAACTTCTTGAGGTGCTCGGTCATTCTTCTTTGTAAGCCTAAATCCTTGTTAGCTTTCTCCATTTTGGTTTCCAAATGTTGATTTGCCCTCTCAAGCCAAGACTCTCTATTATTCTCAATTTCTTTGGCAAGGAGCTCCGTAAGAGGGTACTTTTGTTCATGAGCTGATTCCTCTTATTTATGCTTTTTTAATTCTTTTCTAAGACCCATGGTCCTAGGTCTCTTTCTTGTTGGTTCTTCTTCTTCATCATCTTCCGCATACTCACCCATGTATTCTTCTAGCCTTACTTGTGACTTTTGAGCTTCCCTTCTGTATTTGAGTGCCCGAGCCTCAAATATTTCCATATATCCACTTATTTGATTATTTTGCAATTGCAAATAGTGGATGATGTCTTTTGACCTTTCTAGGACATTTTCCAAATCTCTAATCTGAGCCTCCCGGTTTTGCAAAAGAGATCTAAGAATACTGTCCTCATCATCCTCATCATCACTATCTATTTGTATTAGCTCAAACTCCCTCTCATGCTCATGACTGCTTTCTTGTTCTTCAAATTTCTCCTTGCCCTTGCCTTTGATGATTTTCTTTCCTCTGGTTTTCTTGGGAAATTCTACTTTGCTCTTCTTTGGCAATTTTCCTCTACTCCTTAGTGCCCTAGTAACATTGCTAGTCACTGTTTGAGTGGTTTTCTTCCTTGATGTTTTGGTGTTTTTAGACTTTGCTACTTTTGATGAAGGAAGCATGGCCCCTTGCCTTGGAGAGGCAGTAAACACATGCTCTTGACCTTGCTGATGATGAGTGAGAGGAGGAATCAATACCTAAGCTTGTTTATTTTGGTCTCCTGCAGCCTCGGGGTTGTCTTTTTCTCCAAAAACATTCTCAGCTTGCACTTCTTGGTTGCTTTTCTGTGGGGAATTTCCTTGTTCATTAAATTTGATATTTGTAATGAACTCATTATCAAGAGTAAACTCAAAAAGATCATGCTCCTTTTCTGTTTGGTGGGAGATGTCTAGGTCTACTTTTTTTTCCTTTTCAAAGCTATCCCTGCCTTCATCAATTTTCTTGCTGTCATGACTACTCTTATTACTTCCCTCTTTGCTGTGACTGCTTCTATCATTTTCATGTTTTCAATGTTTTCCTGATGTGGACTACCTTCCTCATGATCACTGTTTTCATTTTCTTGCTGTGGAATGCTTGTTCTTTCATCACTGTTTTCATTTTCTCCTTATGGGTTGCCTACCACTTCATCATTGTCTTCATTTTCTTGCTGTGGACTGCCTTCCTCTTTAATATCTTCACTATTTCTCTATGATCTACCTCTTTCTTCATCACTATCTTCACTTTCTCCCTATGGGCTGCTTGCCACATCATGTTTTCCTTGACCTCTACTACTTCTTCCCTCACTATCCTGCTCTTTGTCACCATTACCCCCTTGTTCTTTGATTTTACTACATTCTTCTTTCTCACTGCTATCTGTGGAGGATAGTTTTTGTTGAGGAGTAGACTCATGAGAAGAAGAGGAAACATAAGGTGTGGAGGGCAAGGAATGAGCATGAGGAGGTTCTTGGGATGAAAATGGCCTAACTTGTAGTGGTGTAGAAGATGGAGAAGTGAAATCAGGGTGAGAGATGAAAGTTTCCCAATGGATGCCCTTTTGCTTTAGCTGGTGAAGGATAATGATCTTAATGAGAGAGTGATGAAATAAACTTGCTTTCTGTTGAGCTGGAGGCTTTTTTCAAACAATGGAAGCCATCTTGTCTATACTTTTGCACAGGAAAAAGGGTAGGTTTAGCAACTTAGTTTTTGTGAAATGCATAAGGAGTCTGATGTGATAGGCATATACTTGGGAGTATCTACCTTCACAAGTGAAAAACTTCATGATTATTTTCATGAGGGCTGCATAGTCATCTAACAAGTGTGAGAAAGGAAAAATGGAGCTGCATGTATCTTGATGATTTGGCTTGAGAAAAGGATGATAGTGGCTGAGGTCAAGGTATGATTGTTTGAACCACTCTTCTCTTATGTTAGGGATTTTGGTTGCCTTAGAAATAGCTCTAGGAGTGAGTTCAAAATCTAAACCTGCTATGTGAACTTTCTTTCCATCCAACCTCAGGGAAAATAACTCTGTTAGATGAGGGTGGCTAGTGACCTCTAGTATTCTTCTACAAAAGTCAACGCAACCTACCTCTTTAAAACAGGACAAGATTGAGGGAGAGACAGTGATTTCTTAAATAGTGGCTAGCTCAAATCTGTTGTGTTGACCTCCCTTTTTTACCCCTTTCTTTGGAGGCATTTTGATCTTTCTGTTCTTCTCCAAAATCAACTAGACAGCCCTTAAATAAAAACAGGCTTTCTCTTCCTTTAACACTTCCTTCTCTTTTAATTTAGTTTTCGAAATATCCCTTATGTTTATGAGCAACTAAGGGGTAAAAATAGTGATAAATACCTCGAAAACACCTTTGTAGTGATGAACACTGACCTTTGAGCAAAACTGGAAATTTTGGCCCTTTGAAACGAAATGAGCAGGTGCTACACCCTTGCACACAAGCGCGTAGCGTCTGAACGGAGGCTGAATGAAGAAAATGCACTGTGCCAGTTCAAAAAACCATGTTTTTGAACGAAGTTTGAACGACGAGCAAAGACTGAACAAAGGCTCGGGCAGAGACTAAATGAAGGCTCGGGTGGAGACTGAACGAAGGCTCGGGCGAAGACTGAACGAGTGTCGGGCGGAGGCTGAACAAGGGTCAAGCGCCAAAACACGCCGCGCCAATGCACAAGCGCATTGCATCCTTTGTAAAATCCTACAGTGAGCTGCTATAGGCGTGTAGCGCTCGGCTATAGGCACGTCGCGACCAAGAAAATTTGCATGAGGGCTTGCCGAGGAACCAGAGAAACCCTCCTTTTTTTCCAATCGGTAATATGAAAATGAAATATGCCTTTTGAGGCCTTTTGTACCTTGTGCAATGCTTTTTAAAACACGTAGCCTTCCTTTGAATTTTTCAAAAATAGTTTTATCAAACCTCTGCCCTTTTTCACTTATGTGCCCTATTTCCATGAAACAGTTTTTTCAAACATGAGTAACAGTGTTTTAATTAAAAAGTGCTCTTGCGAATAGCAACACAAGTTTTCATTTTTTGTGTAAAAACTCCCCTGTTTCAATTCATAAAATGTGCCTTTTACTTTTTAGGAAAGAGTATCTTTTACCAACTGTAAGTGCCCTCTTCTTATGGATGAAGGAGATACCACTTCTTTGGCTTTTTGAGGTAGTCTCTATAAACTTTTGAGTCTCTATTTTTCTTTTTTAAATGAAGGAGGCCCTTTTAAAACAGTCTTTTTCCCTCTGCTTATAAATTGAAGGAGGCATTTCATATATAGTCTTTGCCCTCTACTTATAAATTGAAGAAGGAATTTCATAAACAGTAGTGATTGCCATCTGCTTATAAATTGAAGGAGGCATTTCATAAACAGTCTTGATTGCCATCTGCTTATCAATGAAGGAGGCAACTCATAAACAATCTTGATTGCCATCTACTTATCAATGAAGGAGGAAACTCAAATGGTTTATCATTCATCAATCTACATGAGACAGGCTCCTTTGTAGAAATTTGCTGTGAAGATGGTGAACAGGTAAGATATTTTAAACTCCAACATAATTGCTTGTGTCTCTTAGGTTAACTTTCTTTTGCAATAGCTTTAGCTTCCTTGTGATGAAAAAGTCTTTGATAGTTTAGAGTCTAGGATATAGGGGTATAAAAAGGCAGTTGTTCCCTTTTATACTCTTTCACTTTGATGCCTAAAATTGCTGGAAATATTTTGCCAGAGAACTAATACACCTAGTCTCATAAGTTTGTTTTTCAGAGCTGTGCCCATATGTTCGAGAAGAATGTGCAAATGCCATTGTGATATGACATGAAGTGCTAGATGCAGTAAAATCCCATCTTTGTACTCATTTTTCCATGATGGCTGATTCTTTGACTTTCTTGGTGATTTGAGTTGTAGGTATGAATCATGTAGGTTTCCTTTCTCTTTGAAATCTTCATTTCCTTTATTTCCCAATCAATCAACTGTTCTAATTTTGAAAAACTTCCTTGAAGTGTCCCTCTTGTTTCAGAACTGGCTATTTCCATCTATCCAGAGCACCCCTGCAGAGATGCATGGATAAAAATGTCTTCGACCACTTGAGACCTTTCCTGAGATATTATGATGATAATGCTTGAAAATTTCACTTGATCACTTTTCTTCGGAAAAAGGACCCTCTTACTCTATTTCTTCCTGGATTGACTATCTGAGTTTTGCTAAAACAAAAACACAGTGACCATTTTGATGGCGTGTGACCTAGGGGTAAACAAGGGTTTTGTTTTTCCAGATAAGAAGAGAGGATGGTTGACTAATATTGAGAACAGGGTTTTTGACTAGAGATATTTCTTTTCAGGATACTTACCCTAAACACCATCACTTATACCTAGACACTTTGTCATGACTTCTGAAGGGTTTCTCAAACATAGTCAGGTCATCAAATGGACATTTAATCAGTGAGAGGGGAGGAGACAACCTTGTCCTATGTTTGACAGTGAGCTGTGTGAAAATAGGGGATTTTGACTATTCAGAGGTACAAGGCTTATGACAGTTATGGACAGGGGAGTTTTATCAAGACTGAAACTTGATGACCACTTCTAACATAGTCTATAAGAGAGGAAAAAGATAAAATTTCCTCTGAGGGGTTTTCTAGAGGACAAATTGACTTTTTGAAATTAGTTTCTAGAAAACCTAGGCAAGGCATATAGTCATCACAACAGTCAAAAATACTGATGACTAACAGTGGCTCCATTTGGGGAGGGAAACTCCTTTTCGGGAGGTGTCCAGAATTGCAGATCTCTGGCTTTTGAAGACCAGTGCCTCATCCATTGGTGCAGATTTCTCTTTTTCTTGATGCTTTTCTTGAAAATGATGCTTTCTGACAAGCTAACAGCATGATTAGCATCAACCTCATCTCTACTTACCCAGCTATTTTTCCTAACATTTTTTCTTCTTTGGGTGCACTTGGACTGGCAAACCCTTTTGACATGATATTTTTGAAAAAGAAAACACTATCTAATTGTACACTTATATCTTTCGAGAGTCCAGATTAAACTAATGAAGTCCTTCATTTCTCTACCTATATTGTATCAACTGTCAAGATTAAGCTGTTTGACAGGATTTCATTCGCTAGACTAAAACATAGAATTGAAAAATGATCAAATTAGGATTAGACAGTCTAATTTTTCATGTGTTTGTGGCATAAAGACAATCTGCACACAAATTTTATTTCCGTACAAAATGAGATTTAGAAAAATAAGGACGAAGATACATAAATTGATTTTCATCCCTATTTTCCTCTTTGGTTATGTTTTGAGCGTTTGGAACCAACATCTTTGTTTCCTAATCTACTTTCTTTGATAAGTCAAGCTTGTATATTTTGACTATCATTCCTTTTTACTAACTTATCAGCAATCAATTTAAAACTTTCTCAGTTATGATTAGGCTAGATAACTGAACAAGACATCCTTTGATCACTAGTAGTGGCATTTAGACTTGCACACTTTCAGCATGACTATTTTTTGAACATGGGGCTTTACTGTTGTTTTAAGACTGCCCTCTTTTTCTATTTTTCTATTTTTTTGTATTTTTTTCTTTATGATTTATTTCTTCAAACAAAATATGTACAATGAGTAACAAATTTAAAACTAGAATTCTTGATAATGGTGGAATTTGAGCATCTTATCTTAAAAGGGATCCCTTGATGCTCTTGGTCCACTTATTTCTTGAAAATAAAAAATCAGGAAAATTTTCTCTTGTAAGCACAACATAAGGGTTCTTGCAAGAATATTTAAAAAACATTGTGTCTGCTTGCTATTTTTCCTTATACCTTTGATTTCCACTCTTGCCTTTGTTGTACGTCTTCTTTAGGTAATACAAATATTCTTTGTCATTTTTAAAATAGATGATGACATCGTCAAGGTACATAATAGTAAAGAAGTTCAGCACTGGAAACATAGTTCTCTGAACCATGTCCCTGGTGTTTTGCTGTTTTGGAAAACTGGGTTTGAACTTGAACCTGCTTCCAATGTATTTGAAAAAATCTTTGAGCTGTTTTCTTTGAAGAGGAATTAGCTGATGAAATCCTAAAATATTATCATGCAAGGACACATGGTTAGAAATTCCTAACTTCTGTGTGGTATGACCTGTTTTTGGAAGGATATGAGTGTTGTTTAGGGAGTGTTTATCTGTGTTTCTAAAATCTACACATATCCTGTAACTAGCTATTTTCTTCTTAAGTGTTAATTCCTGATCAAGATTTTTGTGTTCCCTTTTGTAAGGGTGAATTTTGGAAATGATGGCTGTGTCATGGTGTTTTGAGCTATTCTCTCGATATGTACTAGTATCCTGAAGAATATTTTGTATCCTAGCACTTCTCAATTTCTGGTGTAATGACAAAATTTTAGCTAGTTCAATCAACTCAGGTTCTCCAAGACTGCTTTTATCACATTCCCCCATATTATCTTTATCAGACATTTTTCCCAAACCTATAGAATCATTTGCAATGGTTAAAGTTTTATTTGGGGGGGTAAAGTCTTGGGATGGCCAGGTATTTAGATATGGCAAGAACATAAGGCTTTCTTGGCCTTGAATTCCAAAGATTTTTGCTCTATGTAAGTTCTTTAGCACTCTGTATTGGGAAAATGTTCTGATTGTATTTTTGAGGCTTGTACTTGGTTTGAGAAACTTGCTTGAGAGTGTAAGATTTTTTCTATTTTTGAGGTTTTATTTTCTATGTCTAGAACGTCAGATTCTTTTTCATCGAGATACAATTGTTCCGAGTCATGATAGTTTTGAGTATCTAGCTCATCATAGAGAAGCTGGTGTGCCTGATGCAATAGTCCTAGATTTTCTTCAACTTTTCCTATTTGTTTATCAATGTCCTCATCAGTATGTAAAATGAAAGAATTAAGGTCTGAATGTACAAAATAAAGAGGGATGTTGTCTGGTCTTTCTTTATTTCTAACCATATACTTCATGTGTGATTCTCGGTACAATCTTCTTGTCTGGTTAAAAACAGTAATGGTGGCGTAAGACATATCTAGTTGAATATTTCCTTAGAGATTGCCCCCCCAAGATCTGGATAAAATCATTCTGTACTTGGGAGGAATGTTTGCTACCACTATGTCCATGACCAGATGTTTTGCAGGTACTTGTGCCAAACTAACACAAAGCTCTTTTATAAGTCCTAGACACTTGACTCTGCTTGAATCAAACGAATATAATTATTTATAAGGTTTCATTATTTCTAGGCCTAATCTTTCCATTACTACTTTTGGCATGAGATTGTGAGAGGCCCCGGAATCTAGAATGGCATTATGTAGTATTTGGTCATGTATATTCAAACTAATGTAAAAAGGAGGGGTGGTTCCCTCTTGATATTTTCCTTCTATTTTTGGTCCAAACAACACCTCAGGGGTATCATCAGCTAGGTGTAAAGTATCTGCATCATTTCCTATTTTTAGGACCTTTAGCACTTGAGATTTGTATGAGCTTTGGGCAATAAGTTCAGTGAGAGGCATGGTGATCTTAATTTTGGAGATTTCCCCTTCAAAACTGAAAGCTACTTGTATTTTAGGTATATTTGCTTCAATTTTCTCAACCATGATTTTTTCTATGTTCTTAATTTGCTGATTTTGATTTCGGGTTTTGTTCAATACAGATGTTTCAGGGATCTTAGTAGAGGTACTAGGACAGTTAGGATCAAGGTTTTCCTGGCTAGTTTTGTCTTTGTTTTGATCAGTCTTCTTAGCCATGGTTTTGTTACTATCTGCTGTTCTTTTAAGAATAGTATCGGGGGCTTTTGTAACAGCGGTGTCTGGGCTACCTTTCCTAGAGTTGTCTTGGTTTTTCTTACTCCTAATATCATATTGCCTATGAACTTCCATTATGTATTTTTTTAATCCTATTTCGAGATCTTCGGGGTCCTCATAATTTGTTTCATTTTGATTTGAGGAGAAGAAAATTTGTTCTTCTTTTGTGAGAAAAACCTCACCCTCGCTATCAGAACCTATCAAGTTTAAGTGATTTTCATCAAGTGGTTCCATATCTCTTTCTACCTCATCAACATAATTTTCTTGGAAAGGTGGCCTGATCTGTTGATCATTTTCCCTTGGTTTGATTTGAGGTGGATCCCTTCTAAGGTTCTGATTCTGGTTTCTGTTTTGAGGATTTGGCTGGTTGTCCCTTGGAGGTGCCCTTTCACATAGATTTATTCTTTCCAGCATTCTCTCCATAGTTCTAACCAGGTTGTCTATTTTGGAATCTGAAGAGGAAGTGGAAGGTATGGTCTCATCTCGGTAAGTGACTTTCTTTTCCGATCTCATCCTAGCTCTCTTCTCGGCTAGGTTGGCTTCGACACTAATAGCTACCTTTTGCATTTCTTCTAAATTTGCAGGGTCTCTTTCTCTTAATTGGTATGTCATATCTGGATCGAAACCTTCGGGAAAATTTGCTAGTGCTAGGCCAAGTGGAGGTTTCATGTGAGGTGGAAGGGCATTATAGACACTGTTGAACCTGGTGCAATAGTCTTGAACACTTTCCCCCATATTCCTTTTAAGATTGTTGTATTCGGAAAGGATTTGGATGGGGTTTTTCCTGACTTCCCATTTGTTTATAAAAATTTTGTAGAGTGATGGGAGATCATGTATACTGTTAGGAGCCAAGTGTTTAAACCATTTCTTGGCTTCTCTGCCTAGGCTTTGGGCAAACATTCTCATCTTTATGGTTTCATCTTCTACTTCCATATAGTCAAAAGCATCACTGATTCTATCTACATGTTGTTGGGCAGTAGTGGCCTCAGCCCCGGTGAAATGTGGGATTCTGGATTGGTAATCATTTTTAAAAGGTACCAAAGGTTGTGGTAATACTAAGGGTGCATACCAAGCTGCCATGATGGGAGCGGTTGGTAGATTCACAATAGGAGGATTTGTAGTATGGGATGAGGTGATTTTCGCAGTGGTGTTTTGAATGGGTGGGATGGAATTACTTGGACTTGTAGACTGATTTTGAGGAGATTTGGGGCGAAAAGAGCCAAAGTGGTGGAGAAGCTGGAAATCGGGTGGTGTAGTGGGTGAGGCTTCTGTGCTAGGACTCTGCTACAAATCTAAGGGCTCAAGATTAGCAAGGTTGATTCTACTTTGTGACTTATTTCTAAAAAGGATTTTTGCTGAACACAAGTCAAACTGGGGATCTTGCAAGGATGTAAGATGTTTGAGTACAGAGCTTGCTTTGTGAATGGTCCTATCAGTAGCTAAGTTACCAGTTTCAGAAGTTTGCCACAAAATCTTTTCTGGGTCATCAACTATGATAGAAGGATTAGGGTCTGGATGAGATCTGGTATTAATTCTTCGTGAAGCCAGATTTCAAATTCAAAATTTTAGAGAGGAAGACATTTGTGATTGTTTTTGGATGGTGTCCTCTCTAAGAGTCTTACGGATGCTAGTAAAGTTTTAAAACTAAATGAAGGCTAGTGGAATCGCCAGGTGGATGCTTTGAATTTTATGGTCCACCACCAATACTGAAAAAGGTGTTTTTTTAGGGAAAATATTTTTTAGAAAAAAATTATGCAAAAAATTGTAAGAGTGTTCTAAAACTTAGATCAACAGTTTGCTAGGATGTTGAGAAAGTTATAGCTCTGTTTTTAGGCTATTCTGTTGATTTTCTATGTTTGATGAAAATTTTTGAATTCCTAAGTATTACTTAGTTTGTCACTGATTTCAGAGGCTGCGTCATGATCTTTGTGATTGGAAAGATAATTCAACAGGATAGCATGCTTGTGGAAATTTTTTGGTTTTTTAAGTGGAGTATTAGGCCTACTGGAGGCTAGTGGAGTCGCCAGGTGAATTACTATTGTCTTGTAAAGACAAATTTTTATGGTCCACCGCCAATGACTGATAGAAACCAATCTAGGAATGTTTTTTGTGAGGGTTTTTAAAGATTTTTATATATAGCCTATTCCGTAAGAGTGTGCTATATTTGATTCTTCACTTAGCTAAGGTGCTGAAACAAAAAGAGTCTACTCTAAATGGAAATTATAGGCTGTTTGTCTGATTTTAATATAGAAGAACTAATGATTCTACCGAGGTTGGTTAGGCTATTTATGTACTCAGTGTTTCCACCACAATCACCATTTTTTCAATGTGGCGATGAGGAGGCAGTTTCACCGGTATTTCTAAGTCTAACTAAGCTTGTATGAGGTATTCAGGCAACTATGTACTCAGAAGTCCCACCGTGATCGCCATTATGTTGGAGTCCCATGATTTAGTAGATTGGTAAACCAAATGACAGGGCAACATCAGACCAACTTTGGAGTCCTAGGACCTAGCCTTCCTGGACTCAGAGAGGGCTCTCTCTATTATGCGAAGGATGTGAACTTGTTCACTTTGTATGTTTGATTTTAGGCTAGCTCTTGTTGAGCATTGGAAAAGGTATGAACTCACCATGTATTTATTTATCTTTTTCCTTTAAACATAACTCTTTTTATTCTAGAAAGATGATATATTGAAGGATTATGATAGAATTGCAAAGATTAATGTTTATTGTGAAATTGGCTAAAGATTATCTTTTATTCTAAACAGGAAAAAAATGAAGTGGGAAACCACCATTCGAAAGGTAAAGCTAAAGCAGGAGTAACTGTTGTTCCTCCAGCAAAAGGTTGTATCTAGTCAAGAAGGATGAAATCAGAATGCATAGTTAAAGAAATGCAAGGAACAGCACGGCTATAGCACAAGAATATGAAGCGTTAGCTAAAAGAGGAAAATAGAGTGAATCCCTCAGATCTTTCGATCCTGAGGGATCGTTGTTCAAAGTTTATCTTTGTTTCTTGTATTGTCTGCCGAGTTGTTATAAAAGGCAGTGCCTGTAGAAATCGAAGGAGGGACGATTATCATTGAAACTTCTTTTGTAATTCTATAACTTCATTGACTCTCGTGATTCATGCGGAGAGCGACTGTTTGTAAATGTTGTTATGCATGATTAATAAATGATTTAGTTTTTGTTCCATCACTTGACTCTGGAGTAGCTCAGCGGTGTTTCCCTAGCAGCTAAGGGCCCGACCCTGGTGGATCCACTTGCTCTTTTGTATTATTATCTTTCAATTATAGTTGTGTGATGGTTTGCATTTATTTTCATTACAGTTTCAAGTTTAATAATTTACTGTTTTATCGCTTTATAATCTTGGTGTGTTGCATTGTTGAATCACGTTGCCATTCCTTTCCAATTTAACAAGAATCTTGATCCATGTATAACTTATTTTGTTATGCTTTAGCAGAGCTTCGTTGTTCAGCATCTGTTGTTCCATTCCATTTTCTGTTCAAATCCATTAGAGTTTGCTGTTCAATAGAATTTTTTTCTCAAATCCATTAGATAGAGCTTGTTGTTCAATAGAATTTGTTGTTTAGTTCCATTAGATAGAGTTTGTTGTTCATTTCTATTGCTGTTCAATTCCAGTAAAATAGATATGTTGTTCATTTCGGTTAATTAGTTTACAAATTATTTCATACCTGCAAAGAGTTTGGTTTACTTTCATTAGCAGCATTAGTGATTTAGTTCAGTTTCCATTTAATCGCTTTAGTGTGGAGTGTAAGATCATCAACTGTAAATGACATTGGTTATTGCTGCCTACGTTCTCAGATTGATTGTCGTTCTTATTTGATTTCATTTACATCAGTTGGAAAAGGGAAGAGTTATTTCTATTGCATCCTTGACTGATGATTACTGAGTGAATGATTAGATTTCAGAGTATTTAGTTTCATGTCATTGTAGTTAGATTTCATTTCCAAGCATCCGTTTACTCTTGTATTTATAACACTGTACTGCATATTGAAGAACATTACTTTTAGATTAAATTTTCGCCTCAGAGTGAGTACACTCTTGAGATAAAAATTTGTACCTGGATTGATAATTAATGTAGGATAAATAGGAGTTAAAAAGACACCTTTTATACCTCAACATTTTGGCGCCGTTGCCGGGGAGAGTGTAGCTATTTAGGAAAGAGTAATGTACACTTGATTTTCTCTGCTAGGGAAGAACTGGATATTAAAAATAGAAGTTAAGAACCTACGTACTAAGCGAGGAACATGCTCTTTCATCGGCCCACTTCACAGCAGAATTGAATGAAATTTTTAGGTAGGAATGAATTCTTGTGTTTTTTGAATGACTAGAAAATCTAAACAGAAAAAAAATTCCTCCTAAACCCGGAAAACCTAAGGGACCAATGACCCTTGGGCGAACAACTTTCATCGA
The DNA here is from genome assembly GCA_034641835.2 of Pinus albicaulis. Taxonomy (NCBI): domain Eukaryota; kingdom Viridiplantae; phylum Streptophyta; class Pinopsida; order Pinales; family Pinaceae; genus Pinus; species Pinus albicaulis. The sequence continues at coordinate 156,253,693 of CM076569.1, forward strand.
CGAAATCCTTAAGAAAGCCGAATCTCAGCCATTAGTAGGACCTAGAAAATTTACTTCTAGGCAACCTACTAGCTCCCTTCAGGCCACAAAGTCACCATCTATAGCCTTTGTTGAGGTGCATATCCAAATAGAAGAAATTGAGCAAGATTCCCAAGAAATTGAGAATTCTCACCAAATTTCTCTGCAAGAAGGAAACTCTAGTAATCTCCGCGAAGGAGGAGGAGAAACAAGGGAAATGGAAGAACCAAAATCTCCTCTTGAAGTAATCCAAATAGTGAGCAGCCCAGATAAGGGAAGTGTTGTCAACATCATTCAAAATAAAGCTAAAGGACCTGAATCTCCTCAGATAGTAGGTCAGCAAGGAACACTCATTATTCCATACCAAGGAAGTTTTTTCAAGGTCATTCCTACTCCTTCTATTCAACCTAGGAATAATTCCCTAGAAATCCCAGAACGATATTGGCACATATTTGATCAAATGGCCCACAACCAACAACCACCTCAACAAAATTCCACACTAAAATATCCCATTGTGGACACTACAGTTAATGCACCTATGAAGGTCATTCCTCTTCAACATATTCCCACATTCCATGGCTTAACACTGGAAGATCCAGATGCATTTCTATTTGAATTCGATGTATTATGCAGAGGGTATGACTATACCACTGATCCCCAAAAGTTAAAATTATTTCCTTCCACATGAAAAGGAGCATCTCTACGATGGTTTATGGGGTTAGGTGGAGGTTTTATAAATGACTGGGATTAGATAAAAGCTGTTTTTCTAAAGAAATATCAGGATTATTGTAGGTCTAGGGAATTAAAAGATGAAATATTTCAGATGATAGCAAAACCTAATGAAACACTCGAGGAATATGTAGAACGCTTTCAATATAACCTCCAGAGATCACCCTATGCATCTTTACCCTTACCTGATAATGTGTTAAAAACTACATTAATTAAAGGGATGAAGGAACAATGGGTTGAAATATTAAACATCATGGGAAAAGGTGATATATATCAAGAAAATTTTTCTGACATTATTAATTTATGTATTAAGAGTTTGAGAGGCAACACAAGGCTAAAGTCAGGAGAACGTGATATGATCACAAGGGATAGTAAGACCTTCGGTGAAGGTATAACCCGTGCAGAAATTTTCAATCTACTAGAATATTTTTAAAATGATATTCTAGGGACTCTGACAATGCATTTTGACATCATGCAAGCTAAACAAAAGCAAGCAGAAGCAGAACAAAATCTGGCAATATTTTGCCCTAAATGCAGAAAGAAACACAGCCATAAAGAGTGCCCGCTGGATATAGTCAAATTTTGTGCTATCTACTCAAAAGATCACTCCACAGAAGGTTGCCCCTCGCTCCCAGGATTGAAAGCAGTCTACAAAGAAGCGGAAGAAGAATTAGAAATGGTATGCCTACTCAATCAGCGCCGACAATGGCAGCCACGACAAATAGGTATGCCAATTGATCCATCCTCTTCTTTTCAGTCTCTTCAGTATAACGCTCAGCAATATAATGGAATGTGGCAAAATCAGCCACCTTTCCCCAATTGGTCACAACATCCATTTCCTACATCACCATGGCCAAATCAAACAAATCAAACCAATTGGCCAAACTTTCCTTACTTTCCACCATTTTGGAAAAATAATACTTATCCAACACAATGGTCCCCCTCCACCTCATAGAGTCAGACCTGGCCGTTAAACTGGAAAAGACCTACGAATCATCCAGCTGGAACGATCCCTCTCCCTCAACCTACACTGCCAGCACCATATACATTGCAACAAAATCCCCAGACCAACTTGAGACCGCAACTCCCAGCCCAACCCAGCCCAAATCCTAATAATAGGCAGGTTCAGTCTATTCAAATAATGGAACCATCAGAACTAGAAACTGAATTAAGGGAGTGCAACGACCTTCAACTAAGGTCTAGACGCATAATGTAATCAGAGGGAGACAAAAAATTTCAAGTTGAAAATTCGTTACCTTCAGAACAAACACTCCAAAAGGACAATGTGGTTATACAACAAACTCATGAACAAGCAACCACCTCTTCTCCACCATTCCCAGAACGATTAATCATACCTCGTCCAATAGAACATCCTGATTTTGATCCTCTGGGAGAACTGAAAATTTTTTGTATAAAAATCCCACTCCTCCAAGCTATCCAAGACATTCCCATTTATGCAAAAACCATCAAAGAACTATGTATAAAAAATCAAAAGAGGAGAACAACAACTAACCCAACTGTCTAAGTAGTCGGCACTCTATCTGACTTACTATCAGGAATGGAAGCACCTGTAAAGTATGAGGACCCAGGAAATCCTATAGTTATGGTGCAAATCAATGGACAAACATTTCCAAATTCCTTAGTTGATTTGGGAGCTGCAATTAATATCCTAACAACCACCACTTGTCAAAAACTTGGCATTACATCATTAGATCCAACAACAACCTTATTGGAACTGGCTGACCGATCAGTAGTCAAGCCAGAAGATACACTACATGACGTAATGGTATTTGTAGACTCCTGGGAATATCCTGCTGACTTCCTGATTATCAACCCCAAAAACTGGCTAGATGGACACCCTTTTATCTTAGGTAGACCTTAGCTGGCAACTGCTGATGCCTATATTGGCTGTCGGCAAGGCAGCATGACTATAACTAGAGGGAGTTATGTCAAGAACTTAGCTTTATACCCTCCAGCCCAGCCAAGCCTAGCAATAATAAAAACAAAGAGACAACCTGTATCATATCTCATAGAAAAAATTATATCACCACTAACCATAGAAGATGCCCTTGACTTTAAAGATCAAACAGAGGATGACATCATTAACAGTTTTATCAACCAACCAAAAATCAGATCCCATTTGCAATGTCACATGATCAAGGTAGCATTTGATAATGAAGAAGATCCCCTAAAATACGTCCAAGAACAATCAATACCTACCACTTATATTTACAATAGCAAAACTATAGAGATTGAGCCAGGAAAAACTTTAAACATTAACAAAAATCTGAGTGTTGAACAAGAACAGGAGTTGGTCCAACTACTGAAAAAATATAAGGGAGCCTTTGCATGGGATTACCCAGACATGAAAGGAATTGATCCCCAGTTATGTATGCACCACATTTATACAGAAAAAGATGCTAGACCCATTCGCCAACCCCAACGAAGATTAAACCCTCACCTTAAGGATATTGTGAAAGATGAATTACAAAAAATTTTGGATGTCAACTTTGTTTATCCAATATCTGATAGCAAGTGGGTCTCTCCACTAGCAGTGGTGCCAAAAAAGAATAGGAAGTGGAGGATATGTGTAGACTACAAAGAACTAAACAAAGCGACCCAGAAAGATCACTTTCCCCTTCCTTTCATTAATCAGGTATTAGATACATTAGCAGGAAAGAAATTATTTTCTTTCCTAGATGGCTTCAATGGATACAATCAAATTCAGATTGCCCCTGAAGACCAAGACAAAACTACTTTTACCTGTCCTTGGGGGACATTTTCTTATATGGTTTTACCCTTTGGTCTATGCAACGCCCCTGCTACATTTCAAAGGGCCATTCTCAGCATCTTTTCGGATATAATAAATGAAGGGCTCGAAGTATATATGGATGATTTTACACCTTATGGAGATGATTTTGAGCCAGCATTAGAAACATTGGAAAAGGTGTTGCAAAGGTGTATTGACACCAGACTCTGCTTAATCCATGAGAAGTGCCACATGATGATGACCGAGGGACTCATCTTGGGTCATTATATCTGAGCAGCTAGAATACAGGTAGATCCAGCTAAAATTCAGATACTTTTGTTAATACCTACTCCCACCACACAAATAGAGGTACGTAGCTTTCTCGGATTTTCTAGTTATTATAGAAGATTTATAGAGCATTATTCTCAAATAGCTGCACCTCTATACACACTAACAGGGAATGTTGATTTTAATTGGACAGATAAATGTGACCATGCTTTTGAGGATCTGAAAAAGCTTCTATCAACAACCCTAGTGCTAAGGGGCCCAAATTGGGATTTTCCATTCCAAATTTCATTGGATGCCTCAGACATAGCTATTGGAGAAGTCCTTGGGCAGGAAGAAGATAAAAAACCATATGCAATTTATTATTTTAGCAAGAATATATCTCCTGTTGAATTAAACTATACTATGACTGAGAAAGAATTTTTAGCTGTAATACATGCTGTAAATAAATTTAGACATTATATAACTGGGTATCTTGTAGTTTTATATACAGATCACTCTGCCATAAAATTTTTAGCAAATAAACCTGTTACAAATGGTAGAGTAACAAGATGGTTGATTCTATTGCAGGAATTTGACATCACAATAGAGGATCAACCAGGAAAAGAGAATCTTGTAGCTGATTTTCTTTCACAAATGCCAAAGCCAACAGACACAGCAGTAGTCGAGGATCACTTCCCAGATGAACATTTGTTTGTTGTTACTGCTAGAACCCCATGGTATTTTGATGTTGCAAATTATTTAACAGTAGGTAAATTACCTAAGCATCTAACGCCCAATGAACGAAAACAGATAGTACAGTGTAGTACATGATTCTCTTCGATTAGGGGTTACCTATTTCATACCGGAGCAGATATGCACATCAGAAGATGCGTCCAAGAAGAAGAAATATTTTACATCCCGAAAGCATGCCACGATGGTCCATGTGGCAGAAATTTCGCAGATCGCAGGACTGGTCACAAGGTTTTACAAACAGGCTATTACTGGCCTACAATTTTTAAAGATGCTAAAAAGTTTGTACAAGCCTGTGATAGTTGCCAAAGGGCAGGACGCCCTGGACAGTCCGATGAAATTCCCTTGAACCCACAGTTAGTAATCGAGCCATTTGAGTGTTGGGCGCTCGATTTTTTTGGTCCTATTAACCCACCAGCAAATCAGAAAACATATATACTAGTTGCAATAGAGTATGTTACTAAATGGGTTGAAGCAGAGGCACTTTCAAGAGCTACAGAGGACTCTGTAATACAGTTCCTTTTCCAAATATTTGTGTGATATGGCCTCCCTAGGGACGTAATTACAAATGGAGGATTGCAATTTATAGGTAATAAAATCACTGCAACATTAAAAAACTACCACATTCAGTACAAAATCACGACCCCATACCACCCACAGGAAAATGGCCAGGTAGAAAGCACAAATAAGGTGATAGAATCTATACTGACAAAAACAATTTCATCACACCGTGTGACTAGGCTTTAAGATTGTCGGAAGCCTTGTGGGTGTACTGAACAACATGGAGAAATACCACTGGGTATTCACCATATCAATTAGTATTTGGAAAAGAACCCATCTTGCCAATAGAATTTTAAATTCAAACATTAAGAACAGCCCAGGAGGTGGGTTTGGACTTAAATGAAGCCCAGGTCAGAATATTACAGCAAATCAATGAGTTAGATGAAATTAGGCTCTCTGCTCTCCAGCACACTGCATTAATTCAACAGCAGAGAGAAAAATGGCACGACGCCCTCATTAAAGAGAAGATCTTCCACGAAGGAGATTGGGCACTCTTATATGACTCAAGGTTTCAGGATTTCCCAGGAAAACTCCAGACATGATGGCTTGGACCCTATGAGATACAGAAAGTGCATGAAAATGGCACCATCACATTGACTACCATTGATGGATCTGGAAATTCTTTCAAAGAAAACGGTCATCGAGTACGACTTTACCATAAACCGCTTAATCAGGAATCCTTTTACCAACAATTACAGGAAGATTTTACCATGCAAATTCTTGCTGAGGGAGATAACTCCTCCTCAGCACCCATCCGCTGAATAATTCCTTTATTTTGAAACTTGTACATAAGCTTTTATTTTTACTTTTCTTGTTTTTTTTGTATAGATTTTATTTCTCAAGCTATTCCTTTTAAGAAACAAACGTTGTTTCTTTTAAGGAACAGCAGTCGTTCCTCTGAAGAAACAGTGTGTTTGTGTGTTTCTTTTTTTTGTTCCTTTCAAAAGGAACAGAACTTTTGCCGCTTGTTTTTGTTGTTCCTTTCAAAAGGAACAGCAATTTTTGCTGCGTGTTTTTGTTGTTCCTTTCCAAAGGAACAACATTTTTTGCTGTGTGTTTTTGATGTTCCTTTCCAAAGGAACAGCAATTTTTGCTGCCTGTTTTTTTTGTTCCTTTCCAAAGGAGCAGCATCCTTCCCACTTGTTTTTTCTATTCCTTTCAAAAGGAACAGCATGTTTTTTTCTGATTGTTTCTGATGTTTCTTTTAAAAGGAACAGCATTTTCACAGATTGTTTTTGTTGTTCCTCTTAAGGAACAACACTTTTTGAGTGCATTTTTCTTGTTTTAGAACAACATTTTGAGGATTTTTGTGAATTCTTCTAAAGGAAAACATACAATTTATGCAAGGACACAAAAATTAGAGGTTACTGGAATCAGCAAATCAAGAGAAATTGTAATTTTTAAAAAATTGTTTTGTAGTGATAAGAAAAGGAAAGGACACAACCATCTATATCACTTTGCTGTCTTTATTTTCACTAAAATTAATATGATCAATTATCTTTATCATGTTGGTTCTTCCCTAAATCTTCATAACTCTCTTTATTTTTTATTTATTGAATAAGAATAAGGGCATACTTTCTCTATTGAGATGTTCAGACTTCTTCCACCATCCCTACTCTTAAGGAGTGTTGAGCCATCCTCTATACATAAATAGGGAAGTGCTACATAAAAAATAAAATAAAATAAAAAGAGAAGAAAAAATCTCTATATGATTACTAACAATTCTATGATATGGCAGATGGAGGATAGGGGGTCTCATCAAGAGCCAGCCAACCATGATCATAAGGAAGCAGTGAAGTGGCATTCCCATTATGGCCACCACACCAGGGATATGATCCAATGGACAACTCAGAAAAATAAAAATTCCTTGGAACAAGAGGTCTCATCACGAGCCGGCCTGCCCACCTTTCACTCCTTGCTAGTGAATGGAATTGTGATTCATCTAGTTCCAAAGCCAGCACAGTGGCCTCCATCATGACATCACACAGCACTTCCCTTGGCATAAATAAATGATAATGATTCCAAGGGTGAGAAAGCAACTTTGTCAAGGTTATAGACACCTGTGGGCAACAGAGCTCTACTGATGGTATTGGAGTCATATTTTTCACAAATCAATAGTAATGATAAACCTTTTTTCTTATATATTTATTTAATATCAAATGAGAGTATGCTCCTAAACCCTTTGTTCGGAACCTCTTATGCATGAAATTTATTTATAAATCGATCATAATGGTTTATGTGGATAATGACCGCATAAGTACTTTTTTCACATCAGCTGTCCTTTTCCCTTATTTTCGAATCATTACATAAACATTTCCATATCTACTCATGATTTCAAAATATGCATCGATTTCAGTAATGCGATAATTTGTTGATCATATCATAAGTATGTATGCCTTTCCATGTTGTACAATTTTTGTGTAGTACGCTGCTCTTCTATTTTTTCGGTCGAGGGCGACCTATCATCTTTCAGGGGGGGAGCGGATGCCTTTTAAATATCCCTGCATGTGGGTCGAAGCCCTATGTTCATCAAATTCTTGGAAACAACAATATTTTAACAGTATTGTGCTGATATACACAAGGTATTGTTCCATTACCATTTCTATGTATTTGTGAAGAATTAACAGTGTGCAGACAGAATGGGAGGACGAGCAGTACGTAGTGAGCCACAGGTGCTAGCAGTTTCCAACGCTGCATGGGAAATTCTGGAGAGAGTAGGATGGATTACCTACCTCACACGACTGCAACAACCTCATGAAACGGTGGCCATTGAATTTTTTCAAAACTTGCAAGAAGGCTATTCCATGGTAAGAGGAAGGCAAATAGAAGTAATAGATGCAATAATCACCGAGGTATCCGGTTTACCAGCAGAAGGACCCATATGGACCCATAAAAAAGTGAAACTTTAAGAAGCCATGAACATATTTCGGGACAAAGGGCAGACCTTGGTCATCAAAGGAAAAGGAGTCCAGCCGACAACTTTGGGAGAACCATGGACAAAACTGGCGAAAGTAATACAAAGCTACATTACATGCGATGGAAGAAAGGATGTGGTAAGACCACGCCACCTTAAGTTATTAGTAGTATTAAAATAGAAATGTGCTGTAAATTTGCGTGCATATTTAAATTTCTTATTGCATGATGCTTCCCAGAGCATAAGAAAATCCTATCATATAGCAATGGTGGTAAGCCACCATTGTTTAATCCAATTAATAGTGAGTTACAGCCTTGCCCAGCAGCAGACTAGTTGGGAAGAATTGATATTCTCAATTGACGGAGGAACAACCCTACCTGCCCCAAAACATAAAAGAGTTACTAGCACAGCAACAGAACCTTTAAAGCGCAGACAGTCCTCTAGGTTAAGGAGAAGTAGGGGAATGATAAGAAGTCTTTAGGGTAGCAGCAACCAACCCTTAGAATTGCCCAGTTTGGAATATGAACAACCCCCGTAACTCGAAGAAGGAAGTCATCACACTGGTGAAGAAGAAGGAAATTAGGAAGAAGAAGAAAGTCACCACACCAGTGGAGAAGAAGGAAGTCACCATACCAGTGAAGAAGAAAGAAGTCACCACACCGGTGAAGAGGAAGAAAGTAATCACACCAGTGAAGATGAAGGAGAGGAAGTAGAGCCTTCCGAAACCTCCATCGCAAGTCCACCATAGATTCCATTACAGGAGGACCAATTGGCCCAAATTTTGGCCAATATGAGTGAATATATACAACCTCACAGTTCTCTTAATCTCAACATTGAGATAGACAAATTTCACGAACAAGTTGTTACTGACAAAGATACGGCCGAGGAAATGCCTGATGAAGAAAACCCTCAGGGAACAGCAGAACCAACTAGGGTTATTTCCCCCTAGGAATGTAGCCAGGAGCATGGGAACACTAAGGAAGTGTCCCAAACAGAAAACATAGAAGCAAGCCTAGATGAAGGCACGACCACTGGAGAGCAAACCCTAGCCAAGCAACCAAGTAAAGAAAAAGGAACAGTTGTTCCTTCCAAGAAGAGGAAGAAGACAAATGAACTTGAGAAGCTGTGGAGGGAACGGAAAAAGCTCCAAAAACCAGTAAAACGACTCAGGCAGAGGATTAGGGTGCTAAAAAGGGAAAAAGTCTCTAAAAGAACCTTGAAAACGAAGAATGCAGCCATCCAAACGGAACCCCACAATACAAGGGCCATGGAGACTCAAACCAAGCCCACATTCATTCTGGATAACAAGGAACAACAAGCAGTTCCTATGGACGTAGTTTCCCAAACTGAAAATGTACATGTTTGTGAAAAATATGTTCAGATTGAGGCACTATCCTCTAGCAGTATGGCCAACAAAGAGACACAGACCGTAGGCACTCGACATTGTAATAAGAACACCCAGGTAGATCTTCAACCCAAAAACGTTTTGATAAAAGACCCTGGTATAGAAAAACTCCAAGAGGATCTTGCACAGGCTCAAAGGGCTAGAGAAAAGCTCGAAGAAGAGGTTGTTCCCAAAAAGAAATACCAACAGTTACAGCAGCAATTAAAGGACATCAATGCATTAGAGGCAGAAGCTTTCGATAGATGTCGAAAGGTGAAATAGAAAGTTGAAAAGGTAAGTAATAGATTAAAAACGGTCAGGAATCAGATGGATACTCTATGTTCTTTATACACAGATGTCCTAGCATGTAGGTGCCCTACCAAAAATTATGCTTTGTTTTTATTAGAAAGATATTTGCAGTTAAAAATTAAGGCTGTTAAGGTAGGAAAACCTATAGAATTAGAAACTATAGGTGATTTTATAAGTTGTTGCAAACTCTATGGAGTAAAAGTCCAGTGTCTACTCTGTGAATTTTATTTGCACAATTTTATATTAGCTGTGGAAATGGAGATAAATCCCAGCCCTTTTGTGGGCGATATCCAATTTCAAGCATTCATTTCATTTGTTGTTAACCAGTTAAAATGGCTCAAGGCATATAACACTTTTTAGAGCCAAGAAAATGGGTTAGACCTTTGGGTTATGGGTGAACCGAAACACCCATTACAATTGTGGGCTAGGCAGAAAAGCTTAATGAAAAAGGAGGGTGTGATCCAAACATTGGGACCCATACACAAAGCAATTGTCCTGGATGGGGTAGAATATTTTCTATCCATCAGAGACCAAGCTATAGTAGCAGCTAAACTCCGATGGAAGATTTCCAATTGGAATATTCAAGACAGAGAGCCATTCAATTACAAAAATTTTGAGTTAGCTGCCAACCGCCTGGTTATCTATAGTAACCTCATCTTGAGGGAAGGCCCGTATTGGCTAGGTTGTAGATATCGCAGCCCTATTATATGGTATCCTACAACAGATTATAAGGCCAAATATGAATTACCTGAAGGAAAAACATGGCATATCTTTGAAGCTTTAGCTGCAAATCATGGTTTTAGACCTCTTAATGAAAAACCCTCTCCAGCCTATTCTCTAACTGCTTTACATGTAAACTATGGTTTTCATGAGGACATGAAAAAGGGTAAGTAGGGGGGTGTGTTGAGCATTGGAAAAGGTATGAATTCACCATGTATTTCTTTATCTTTTTCCTTTAAACATAAATCTTTTTATTCTAGAAAGATGATATATTGAAGGATTATGATAGAATTTCAAACATTAATGTTTATTATGAAATTGGCTAAATATTGTCTTTTATTCTAAACAGGAAACAAATGAAGTGGGAAACCACCATTCCAAAGGCAAAGCTAAAGCAGAAGTAACTGTTGTTCCTCTAGAAAAAGGTCGTATCCAGTCAAGAAGGATGAAATCAGAACGCATAGTTAAAGAAAGGTAAGGAACAACATGGCTACATCACAAGAAGATGAAGCGTTAGCTAAAAAAAGAAAATAGAGAGAATCCCTCAGATCTTTCGATCATGAGGGATCGTTGTTCAAAGTTTATCTTTGTTTCTTGTATTGTCCGCCGAGTTGTTATAAAAGGTAGCGCCTGTAGAAATCAAAGGAGGGACGACTGTCATTGAAACTTATTTTGTAATTCTATAATTTCATTGAATCTCATGATTCAAGTGGAGAGCGATTGTTTGTAAACGTTGTTATGCATGATTAATACATGATTTAGTTTTCGTTCCATCACTTGACTCTGGAGTAGCTCAGCGATGTTTCCCTAGCGACTAAGGGCCTGGCCCTGGTGGATCCACTTGCTCTTTTGTATTATTATCTTTCGATTATAGTTGTGTGACGGTTTGCATTTATTTTCATTATAGTTTCAAGTTTAATAGTTTATGGTTTTATCGCTTTATAATCTTGGTGTGTTGCATTGTTGAATCACGTTGTCGTTCCTTTCCAATTTAACAAGAATCTTGATCCCTGTATAACTTATCTTGTTATGCTTTAACATAGCTTCATTGTTCAGCATTTGCTGTTCCATTCCATTTGCTATTCAAATCCATTAGAGTTTGTTGTTCAATAGAATTTGTTGTTCAAATCCATTAGATAGAGCTTGATGTTCAATAGAATTTGTTTTTCAGTTCCATTAGATAGAGTTTGTTGTTAATTTCTGTTGTTGTTCAATTCCAGTAAAATAGATCTGCTGTTCATTTCGGTTAATTATTTTATAGATTATTTCATACCTGCAAAGAGTTTGGTTTACTTTCATTAGCAGCATTAGTGATTTAGTTCAGTTTCCATTTAATCGCTTTAGTGTGGAGTGTAAGATCATCAACTGTAAAGGACATTGGTTATTGCTACCTACATTCTCAGATTTATCGTCTTATTCTTATTTGATTTCATTTACATCAGTTGTCAAAGGGAAGAGTTATTACTACTGCATCCTTGACTGATGATTGCTGAGTGAATGATTGGATTTCAGAGTATTTAGTTTCATGTAATTGTAGTTAGATTTCATTTCCAAGCATCCGTTTACTCTTGTATTTACAACACTGTACTACATATTGAAGAACATTACTCTTAGATTAAATTTCCGCCTCAGACTGAGTACAATATTGAGATAAAAAGTTGTACCCGGATTGATAATTAATGTAGGATAAACAGGAATTAAAAAGACACCTTTTATATCTCAACAGTTGTTAAGTATATTTTGGTTGGTTTTTTGGGTTTTTGAGGTAAACTGATCAAAAAGGAAAAATAGAAAGAGAGTTCATTGAATCAACAGGGCTATGGGGTCAGATAAAGTCAGGACTGTCTAAATGGTGGACAAGGTATTACTGCAGGGCTGATTTAGTCAAGGTAAATGGATTCTTTGGGTGAAAATGAAATGAAATGAACATTAAGTTTGTGTAAGAAAAAGAGATTTTAAACATATATAGTTTTAAAGCAGGTATTCATGAGGTAGGGAAAACCATAAATCTCTATGAATAAAACTCAAACTGATACATATGAAAGATAAACAATCCGGCGAAACATAGAAGCATAAGAACCTCTAACTCTAGAAAATCACCTTCAGCTATTGGGAAAACAAATAAGATAAACAAAAAACTCAATCTATGGAGAGGGAACTCCTAAACAGCATATCTTGAGCTATCGGGAACTCTGAAATAAGTTTTCAAGCATGGACAAAGGGCAAGATCGAAAAAGACCTCTTTGACTTAACTAAAAAAACCAATATTTCATAGAAAGATTTCAAAATGGAGTTTTGAGAAGCTATAAGTAAGCAGGGCATACCTTAAATCATACAAGATAGCAAAACATACTGACCATAAATGAAGCAAATAACAATTTCTTGATGCACCTAAAGGGCAGTTAAGAATCCTTTAGAAATGATCAAGAAGAGGAAAACATTAAAGCTGTAACATGCAAGATGTTTGAGGTGCTTCCATGAGCATGTCTCAACATATACATTTCTGATCTACAGCAAATGATAAATATGGAACATCAATGAAAACAAGGAAACATAAACAAAATCAGAGAAACATCACCATTCACCAAGCCATGGAATCCTGCACACAATGCTCCTCCACCATCAAGCCAAGTAAGACATCATCCACTTCATAAAACAAGTATTTCTTCCAAGCTCATAATGCTATGTATTGCTCTCAATATATCAATTTCTTCTTGTTTGTTACAATGAATCCTCTTGGTTATATAAGCCAAAGAGGAGGAAACCCACCTAGAGCAACTAGAAGTCCATTGGCCAAAAACAAATATCTAAAACTGTCCTTGAGGCTTAACAAAGTCAAAGGCACAAAATATCCTTCAAAAATATCTTTTTAGACCAAAATAGAAAAAAAATAATCAATTTCAAGGCCTGACACACAAGATGAACTTGCTTAACGCACATTTGGCCTAGTCATCACTCAGAAAACTACTTTTCAGCAAAATCTACAGGAACGTAGCGCCAGAAAAAGGTATGTTTTGCAGTGAATTTTCCGCTGACCTCCCGATGTCGAAATGAGTCTTTTGATGGCTCGTTGGAAAGCTACGGATGTCTAATTTCCAAAACTACTTCATTTTTTCCAATCTGATTCCTGGAAGTTAGTCAAAAATTAGAAAAACAAAAAAAGAAACAAAAAAACAAAAACAAAAAAAAACAAAAAAAAAACCCAGGAGTGTAGCACCTGCTGATATTAGGGGCAGAAAGGTGAAAAATGGTTTTTTTTGGCCTTTTTGAGAGACCAAAATAGCTTCAATTGAAATAAACATTTCTGAGCATGTTCCTTTGATTTCAAGGAATCCAAAAATATATTTTCCTTTAGCTGAGGATGCTCCAAGAAAAAGTTAAGGCACCCATGATTTTATGCTTTTAGGCCTAAAATTCACAAAAAACAAGAATGTGTCCAAAAATGCCCAAATTTGGTGAGTAAACCCCTTAAGGCTTTTTAGAAACATACAATGAAGCTTGAGCAAGAATTCCAAGGCAGGATAGATATTTTCCAACTTTTTCCACAAGGCGCCTCCTTTGGGCAACTTTGAGTTTCTTTCGGGCAAACTGATTCAACTTCTTGTAGTGCTCGGTCATTTTTCTTTGTAGGGCCAAATCCTTGTTAGCTTTCTCCAATTTGGTTTCCAAATGCTAATTTCCCCTCTCAAGCCAAGACTCTCTATTATTCTCAATTTCTTTGGCAAGGAGCTCCGTAAGAGGGTACTACTGTTCACGAGCTGATTCCTCTTCTTTCTGCTTTTGTAATGCTTTTCTAAGACCCATGGTCCTAGGTCTCTTTCTTGTTGGTTCTTCTTCATCATCATCTTCTGCATACTCACCCATGTATTCTTCTAGCCTTACTTGTGACTTTTGAGCTTCCCTTCTGTATTTGAGCGCCCGAGCCTCAAATATTTCCATATATCCACTCATTTGATTATTTTGCAATTGCAAATAGTGGATGATGTCTTTTGACCTTTCTAGTACATTTTCCAAATCTCTAATCTAAGCCTCCCGGTTTTGCAAAAGAGATCTAAGAATACTTGCCTCATCATCCTCATCATCACTGTCTATTTGTAATAGCTCAAACTCCCTCTCATGCTCATGACTACTTTCTTGTTCTTCAATTTTCTCCTTGCCCTTTCCTTTGATGATTTTCTTTCCTCTGGTTTTCTTGGGAAATTCTACTTTGCTCTTCTTTGGCAATTTGACTCTACTCCTTAGTGCCCTAGTGACATTGTTGGTCATTGTTTGAGTGGTTTTCTTCCTTGATGTTTTGGTTTTTTTAGCCTTTGCTACTTTTGATGAAGGAAGCATGGCCCCTTGCCTTGGAGAGGCAGTAAACACATGCTCTTGACCTTGTTGATGATGAGTGAGAGGAGGAATCAATACCTGGGCTTGTTTAGTTTGGTCTCATGTAGCCTTGGGGATGTCTTCTTCTCCAAAAACATTCTCTGCTTGCACTTCTTGGTTGCTTTGCTGTGGGGAATTTCCTTGTTCATTAAATTTGATATTTGTAATGAACTCATTATCAAGAGTAAACTCAGAAAGATCATGCTCCTTTTCTGTTTGGTGGGAGATGTCTAGGTCTACTGTTTTTTCCTTTTCAAAGCTATCCCTGCCTTCATCCATTTTCTTGCTATCATGACTGCTCTTATTACTTCCCTCTTTGTTGTGACTACTTCTATCATTTTCATTGTTTTCAATGTTTTCCTGATGTGGACTTCCTTCCTCATGATCACTGTTTTCATTTTCTTGTTGTGGAATGCTTTCTCTTTCATCACTGTTTTCATTTTCTCCTTGTGGGCTGCCTGCCACTTCATCACTGTCTTCATT
Organism: Pinus albicaulis; assembly: GCA_034641835.2. NCBI lineage: Eukaryota > Viridiplantae > Streptophyta > Pinopsida > Pinales > Pinaceae > Pinus > Pinus albicaulis. Next base: position 156,268,948 of record CM076569.1, read on the forward strand.
TTCTTGTTGTGGGCTTCCTTCATCTTTAATATCTTCACTGTTTCTCTGTGAGTTGCCTCTTTCTTCATCACTGTCTTCACTTTCTCCCTGTGGGCTGCTTGCCACATCATGTTTTCCTTGACCTCTACTGTTGCTTCCCTCACTGTCCTGCTCTTTTTCACCATTACCCCCTTGTTCTTTGCTTTTACTACATTATTCTTTCTCACTGCTGTCTCTGGAGGATAGTTTTTGTTTGGGAGTAGACTCATGAGAATAAGAGGAAACATAAGGTGTGGAGGGCAAGGAATGAGCATGAGGAGGGTCTTGGGATGAAAATGGCCTAACTTGGTGGCATAGAAGATGGAGAAGTGAAATCAGGGTGAGAGATGAAAGTTTCCCAATGGATGCCCTTTTGCTTCAGCTGGTGAAGGAAAATGATCTTAATGAGAGAGTGATGAAATAAAATTGCTTTCTGCTGAGCTGGAGGCTTTTTTCTAACAATGGAAGCCATCTTGTCTATACTTTTGCATAGGAAAAAGGGTAGGTTTAGCAGCTTATTTTTTGTGAAATGAATAAGGAGTCTGATGTGATAGGCATATACTTGGGAGTATCTACCTTCACAAGTGAAAAACTTCATGATTATTTTCATGAGGGCTGCATAGTCATCTAGCAAGTGTGAGAAAGGAAAAATGGAGCTACATGTATCTTGATGATTTGGCTTGAGAAAAGGCTGATAGTGGCTGAGGTCAAGGTATGATTGTTTGAACCACTCTTCTCTTATGTTAGGGATTTTGGTTGCCTTAGAAATAGCTCTAGGAGTGAGTTCAAAATCTAAACCTGCTATGTGAACTTTCTTTCCATCCAACCTCAGGGCAAATAACTTTGTTAGATGAGGGTGGCTAGTGACCTCTAGTATTCTTCTGCAAAATTCAATGCAGCCTACCTATTGAAAACAGGACAAGATTAAGGGAGAGGCAATGATTTCTTGAATAGTGGTTGGCTCAAATCTGTTGTGTTGACCTCCCTTTTTTACCCCTTTCTTTGGAGGCATTTTGATCTTTCTGTTCTTCTCCAAAATCAACTAGACTCCCTTAAATAAAAACAAGCTTTCTCTTCCTTTAACACATCCTTCTTTTTTAATTCAGTTTTTGAAATATCCCTTATGTTTATGAGCAACTGAGGGGTAAAAATAGTGATAAATACCTTGAAAATGCCTTTGTGGTGATGAACACTGACCTTTGAGCAACACTGGCAATTTTTGGCCCTTTGAAACGAAACGAGTAGGTGCTACGCCCTTGCACACAGGCGCGTAGCGTCTGAACAGAGGCTGAACGAAGAAAATGCACTATGCCAGTTCAAAAAAATATGTTTTTGAACAAAGTTTGAACGACGAGTGGAGACTGAATGAAGGCTCAGGCAGATACTGAACGAAGGCTCGGGCAAAGACTAAACGAGTGTCGAGGGGAGGCTGAACGAGGGTCGGGCGCTGAAACACATCGTGCCAATGCACAGGCGCATCGCGTCCTTTGTAAAATCCTGCGGTGATCTGTTACAAGCGCGTAGTGCTCGGCTACAGGCACGTCGCGACCAAGAAAATTTGCACGAGGGCTTGCCGAGGAACTAGAGAAACCCTCCTTTTTTTCCAATCTGTAATATGAAAATGAAATATTCCTTTTGAGGCCTTTTTTACCTTGCGCAATGCTTTTTAAAACACGCAGCCTTCCTTTGACTTTTTCAAAAATAGTTTTATCAAACCTCTGCCCTTTTTCACTTATTTTCCCTATTTCCATGAAATATTTTTTTGAAACATGTGTAACAGTGTTTTAATTAAAAAGTGCTCTCGCGAATAGCAACACAAGTTTTCATTTTTTGTGTAAAAACTCCCCTGTTTCAATTCATAGAATGTGCCTTTTACTTTTTAGGAAAGAGGATTTTTTACCAACTGTAAGTGCCCTCTGCTTATGGATGAAGGAGATACCACTTCTTTGGCTTTTTGAGGTAGTCTCTATAAAATTTTGACTCTCTGTTTTTCTTTTTTAAATGAAGGAGGCCCTTTTAAAATGGTCTTTTGCCCTCTGCTTATAAATTGAAGGAGGCATTTCATAAACAGTCTTTGCCCTCTACTTATAAATTGGAGGAATTTCATAAACATTAGTGATTTCTATCTACTTATAAATTGAAAGAGGCATTTCATAAACAATCTTGATTTCCATCTGCTTATCAATGAAGGAGGAAACTCATAAACAGTCTTGATTTCCATCTGCTTATCAATGAAGGAGGCAACTCAAATGGTTTATCATTCATCATTCTGCATGAGACAGGCTCCTTTGTAGAAATTTGCTATGAAGATGGTGAACAGGTAAGATATTTTAAACTCCAACATAACTTCTTGTGTCTCTTAGGTTAACTTTCTTTTGCAATAGCTTTAGCTTCCTTGTGATGATAGAGTCTTTTATAGTTTAGAGTCTAGGATATAGGGGTATAAAAAGGCAGTTTTTCCCTTTTATACTCTTTCACTTTGATGCCTAAAACTGCTGGAAATCTTTTGCCAGAGAACTAATACACCTAGTCTCATAAGTCTGTTTTTCAGATTTTTGCCCATATGTTCGGGAAGAATGTGAAAATGCCATTGTGAGATGACATGAAGTGCTAGATGCAGTAAACTCCCATCTTTGTACTCATTTTTCCATGATGGTTGATTCTTTGACTTTCTTGGTGATTTGAGTTGCAGGTATGAATAATGTAGGTTTCCTTTCTCTTTGAAATCTTCATTTCCTTTATTTTTCAATCAGTCAATTGTTCTAATTTTGAAAACCTTCCTTGAAGTGTCCCTCTTGTTTCAGAACTGGCTATTTCCATCTATCCATAGCACCCCTGCAGAGATGCATGGATAAAAATGTCTTCAACCACTTGAGACCTTTCCTGAGGTATTATGATGATAATGCTTGAAAATTTCACTTGATCACTTTTCTTCGGACAAAGGACCCTCTTACTTTGTTTCTTCCTGGACTGAATATCTGATTTTTGCTAAAACAAAAACACAGTGACCATTTTGATGGTGTGTGACAAAGGTGTATTAACACCAGACCTGCCCTCGTCGTCGCCACTTTGGCTCTCATATCGATGAGTGTCCCAACATTTGTGTTGCTTCTCCTCTTTCAATTCTTTAAATTCTTAGCTACTCTGATCGCATTTGCTATGGAGTTTCTGACCAAATTATTGCATGTGTAAGGCTAGAAATGAGTGCTCACTATAACCGGTGTCAATTTTCCAAGGAAAATAAAGAAAATTTTGTTTAAAAAAAAAGTAATATTATAAATTGTTTGTAAATTAAGTGAGGATGTTTTTTTTCAAACTAGATAAGAAAGTCATGATGTAATAATTGATTCTAGATACATTCTGTATCTAGATGGCTTCCCTAGATAACTGGCGAGTACAACGCTTAGCACCCATGTATTTCGGTAGATGGGAGCCCATCCATAGAATGACTAGGAGTTTAGTGATTGAAATCAATTGTGTTTGAAGAGATCAAGTGGCAGTAAGGCTCAATATGGATGGTTGTTGAGATAGTATGGTAGTTGTGGATCTAGGGAAGGATCCCTCATTCGTTGAAGACGTAGAGTGGTCTTCTAATGAGGTTATGCGACAGATTGGGATGCTGTCTAGTAATTGACTTCGGGAGGTCCTTGATTCGTGAGTTGAGGAAGCAAACTCGGGAATCCAACTTGCCAACTACACCTTTACGAGGGTTATGAGGAAACTTGATGGAGCATCTACTGATAATCTTAAGAATGATTGATTATTTTGTTATTTATGAGTGTTTTCAATAATTTCATGTAATGTAATCATTAAGGGGGGATGTTGGAGTTAATGCTTACATTCCATATTTGAGAAGTTGGTTTGTGATGGTTGAGAAATTCTCTCAACCTCTCTCTCTAGATTAGGAATAAGTTGGATCTCAGAAACTCTATTTAATAGAGTAATCTGAATGTAATCTATGTGTGTGAGTGTGTTTACACATACACCATTTGTGTATAATATATGCGTGTTTTTTTAGTAATTGTGTGATTTTAGTTATTTCTATCAAATATTAGAATTAATAATAAGATTAATATTAATATTAATATTAGGGTTAATAATGTTTTTTGGCATGGTATTAATAATAATTTGGCCCATGGTATTTAGCTCAGGATTCACCTAAATAAAACCACTTTTTGATGTTCATATATATAAATAGGATTATGGAGTAAATATAAAAAGAATTTTTATTTATTTACTATATCTATGGTTTATTTATATTTTATTTATTTACCATACCTCTAGGGTAACTATAAAAAGAGATTTTATTTATTTACCGTACTCCGGGTAATTAAATAAAAATATACCACAGTACATTTCAAATATTTACTTACATTAAATTTCTCACATTACATCTAAACATGTGCCTTATACACTCACATATCAAAATTTTACATTACATAAACAAAAAGGTAGAAAAAAAAATAAAATGCAGGAGCAATAGAAATGAAATCATCTTCCCGCAAATATTATTTTCCAAATCAATCGAAATAAGTTCGTTGACCATGAAATCCTTTCCCAAAAATATTATTACTACCACTTTCGAACAACTCCCCAAATCCTTTCTCACAAATATTATTTCATTGTTCGCAAAATCACAGAGATGCTTCCTCAAAAATAAAATTCGAGACTTTGTTTGTGTTAAATTTATATATGTAGGGAGAGAAGTGATTTTTCATTAGGTCCGACATTAGATTAAATTTTAAATGTTAAATATTAAACATTATTTTTACATTTACGTTTATATGTTAATTGTTACCTGATATAGGCAATGCATATAGTGTACTCAAATACCCACCTACGTGAGCCAAATTTATTAATATAATAATATTAATATTATAATATAATAATGTGAATATTAGAATTAATAATAATATTAATATTAATATTAGGGTCAATAATGTTTTTTTTAGCATGGTATTAATAATAATTTGGCCCATGGTATTAAAGTGGTACATTTCTATATACTCGGACATATCAAAAGTTTACAATAATCAAATTTAATAATATTAATATTACCAACCTAGATCCATCTTAACTCTGGATCTATCAAGCGTGGAGAGGGATCAAATCTCTCGAGGTGCAAACCTTTCCTCAAGTTTTTCTCTCAAAAAAAGAGGTTTGCACATCTAGAGATTTGATCCCTCTCGGCGCTTGATAGATCTGGAGTTAAGATGGATCTAGGATTAGAAATCACCATCCACACTGAAATCAATGCATCAAGTGCAAGAAATCATCTTCCCTCTCTCCCCCCTCCAACTCCATCTCTCTTTCCCTCCCTCTCTCCACTCTCTCACATCCTATCTCTCTTCCTTCTCCTCTATCCCTTTCTCTCCCACATCTATCTCTCTCTATATCTCCCTCTCTCTCCCTCTCTTCACCCTCCAACTATGTTACTATATCCCTCCCTCTCTCATTCCCCCTCCATTCCCTCCATCTCTCCTTATTTTTCTCTTTATGTCACCCCCAAACATACACATACTCCTCTATTTCTCCCTTGTCACTCTCTCTCTCTCTCCACTTCTCGCTCCCTATGTAAATAAATTAATCTGGATCCAGAGTTTGATATTATCTGTATTTACACTAAAATCAATGCATCTAGTGCAAGTAAGAAAATAAGATTAGAAACCAACATCTACACCGATATCAATGCATCTAGTGCAAGAAATCAAATAGAATTAGAAATCACCATATTAATGTACATTGTTAATAATTTTGTGTGCTTACACTGAAATCAATGCACAATCTTAATCCAATCACTTTAAAATTAATGTACCATCAATGTACATCCAATTACATCAAATGAGAAATCAACGTCTACATTGAAATCAATGCAGTTAATGCAAACAATCAAATAAGATTACAAAAAAACATCTACACTGAGATCAATGCATCTAATGCAGGTAATCAAATAAGATTAGAAATCAACATCTATATTGAAATAGATGGACCTAGTGCAAGTAATAAAATAAGATTAGCAACCAACAACTACACTGATATCAATGCATCTAGTGCAAGAAATCAAATAGGATTATAAATCACCATCTACTTCCCTATCTCCCCCCTCGAACTACATCTCTCTTTCCCTCCATCTCTCCACTCTCTCACATCCTCCATCTTCCTTCCTCTCTCTCCATTTATTTCCCACATATATATCTCCCTCTCTCTTCACCCTCCAACTATGTTACTCTCTCTCTCTCTCTCTCTCTCTCTCTCTCTCTCTCTCAAAATCTACACTAAAATCAATGCATATAGTGCAAGAAAAATAGGATTAGAAATCACCATCCACATTGAAATCAATGCATCGTGTGCAAGAAATCATCTTCCCTCTCTTCCCCCTCCAACTACATCTCTCTTTCCCTCCATCTCTCCTCTTCTACACTGAAATCAACATCTACATTGAAATCAATGCATTTAGTGAAAGCAATCAAATAGGATTATAAATCACCATATACTTCCCTATCTCCCCCCTCAAACTACATCTCTCTTTCTCTCCATCTCTCCACTCTCTCACATCCTCCCTCTTCCTTCCTCTCTCTCCATTTATTTCCCACATATATTTCTCCCTCTCTCTTCACCCTCCAACTATGTTACTATATCCCTCCCTCTCTCCTTCTCTCCATATCTCCTTCTTTATCTCTTTATCTCACCCCAAATGATATACACACTCTCTCCATATCTCCCTTGTCACTTCATCTCTCTCTCCACTTCTCACTCCCTTTGTATTCCTTCTTCCCTCCCTCTCTCCTCTTCCAACTATATCTCTCCATCCTTCCATCTCTCCTTCTATCTCCCTCCCTCTCTCCTTCTCCCTCTTGTCCTTCCTCTATCTCCCCTCTCTCTCTCTCTCTCTCTCTTTCTTTGCCCTCCAATTTTCTCTCTTCCCCCATAACTCTCTTCCTCTCTCTCATGTCCTCTCTCCTGTCCTTCCTCTCCTACCTTCCTCTATCTTTTCTTCTCTCTCTCTCTTTTCAATCCAACTCTCTCTCTCTCTCTCTCTCTATGCCTTCCCATCCTCTTTCCTCCCCCAACACACACACACACACTCTCTCTCTCTCTCAACATATACACTAAAATCAATGCATATAGTGCAAGAAAAATAGGATTAGAAATCACCATCCACATTGAAATCAATTCATCGAGTGCAAGAAATCATCTTCCCTCTCTCCCCCATCCAACTCCATCTCTCTTTCCCTCCCTCTCTCCACTCTCTCACATGATCTCTCTCTTCCTTCCCCTCTATCCCTTTCTCTCCCACATCTATCTCTCTCTATATCTCCCTCTCTCTCCCTCTCTTCACCCTCCAACTATGTTACTATATCCCTGCCTCTCTCACTGTCCAACTCCATCTCTATATCCCTCCCTCTCTCCTCCTATCTCTCTTCCTTCCTCTCTTTCCCTTCCTCTCCTGCCTCCCTCTCTCTTCCCCCATCTCTCTTCTCTCTCCCTCTCTCTCTTTTCCCTCCAATATAAAATGCAAGAGAAATAGAAAAATATGGTATTTGGCCCACTATGTTAAATAAAACCACTTTTTGAGTGTTGCTAAATATAAATAGGATTATGGAGTAAATATAAAAAGACGTTTTATTTATTTAGCGTACCTATGCAGGAGCAATGGAAATGAAACCTAAGTTCGTTGAGGGTGAAATCCTTTCCCACAAATATTATTACTACCACTTTCGAACAACTCCCGAAATCCTTTCTCACAAATATTATTTCATTGTTCGCAAAGTCACAGAGATGCTTCATCAAAAATAAAATTCGAGACTTTGTTTGTGTTAAATTTATATATGTAGGGAGAGAAGTGTTTTTTCATTAGGGCCGACAATAGATTAAATTTTAAATGTTAAATATTAAACATTATTTTTACATTTATGTTTATATGCTTATTGTTACCTCATATAGGAAATGGATATAGTGTACTCAAATACCCACCTACGTGATCCAAATTTATTAAATTTAATAATATTAATATTATAATATAATAATGTGAATATTAGAATCAATAATAATATTAATATTAATATTAGTGTCAGTAATGTTTTTTTGGCATGGTATTAATAATAATTTGGCCCATGGTATTAAAGTGGTACATTTCTATACACTCGGACATATCAAAAGTTTACATTAATTAAATTTAATAATATTAATATTATAATATAATAATGTGAACATTAGAATTAATATTAATATTAGGGTTAATAATGTTTTTTTGGCATGTATTAATAATAATTTGGCCCATGGTATTTAGCTCAGGATTCACCTAAATAAAACCACTTTTTGATGTTCATAAATATAAATAGGATTATGGAGTAAATATAAAAAACCTTTTTATTTATTTACCATATATATGGTTTATTTATATTTTATTTATTTACCATACCTCTTTTATAAATATGGTATTTGGCCCATGGTATTCAACCCATGGTATTAAAGTGGTAAATATATCAAAAGTTTACATTACTCACATGACATCTACACATCTATATACACTCCGACATATCAAAAGTTTACATTACACACATTACATCTACACATCTCTATATATTGGGCCCCACATATCAAAAGTTTACATTACACACATTACATCTACACATATCTATATATTGGGCCCAACATATCAAAAGTTTACATTACACACATTACATCTACACATGCCATAATGTGAATATTAGAATTAATAATAATATTAATATTAATGTTAGGGTTAATAATGTTTTTCTGGCATGTATTAATAATAATTTGGCCAATGGTATTTAGCTCAAGATTCATCTAAATAAAACCACTTTTTGATGTTCATAAATATAAATAGGATTATGGAGTAAATATAAAAAGACTTTTTATTTATTTACCACATATATGGTTTATTTATATTTTATTTATTTACCATACCTCTTTTATAAATATGGTATTTGGCCCATGGTATTCAGGCCATGGTATTAAAGTGGTAAATATATCAAAAGTTTACATTACTCACATGACATCTACACATCTATATACACTCCGACATATCAAAAGTTTACATTACACACATTACATCTACACATCTCTATATATTGGGCCTGACATATCAAAAGTTTACATTACACACATTACATCTACACATCTCTATATATTGGGTCTGACATATCAAAAGTTTACCTTACACACGTTACATCTACACATCTCTCTTTTTTAGTGCAAAACTTGAGAAAAGGTTTGCACCTCGAGAGATTTGATCCCTCTCGATGCTTGATAGATCCAGAGTTAAGATGGATCTAGGCTGGTTTCAGTCGTATGCGGCCAAGGAAAATCTATCGAACATATGATTAATTTTATCAATAATATGCAAATACAAATAATATAAATATAATAATTTTATATATGCTAAATATGCTTAATATTTATCTGGTCATTTTAATTTTACAATTTTCTTAGTTACCTCAGTTTTTTGAGATGATAAATATTGTTAATAACTTTAATGACGAAATAATCTTTTTGAATGCAAAGTGACAATGTAATAGTGTTGAATGATAGAAAATGAAAATAATAAGAATGTAGTCAATTACAAATAGTCTTCATTGTGATCAATCTCAAATTATTTTCTTTTACTATTCTTATTGTCACCCTTACTAGTTTTGTCATCTTTTCATATCGATTATATGAAAAGGACAATTGAAATAATAAACCATTTAAATATTTAGCTTGAACTATTGTACTAAACATCATACATTGTCTCTCTTGCTCTTCAATATTAATAGGTTGATTTAATATAACACAAATATTAATGTACATTGTTAATAAATTTGTGTTCTTACACTAAAATCAATGCACAATCTTAATCCAATCACTTTAAAATTAATGTACCATCAATGTACATCCAATTACATCAAATCACAAATCAACGTCTACACTGAAATCAATGCACCTAATGCAAACAATCAAATAAGATTACGAAACAACATCTACACTAAAATCAATGCATCTAATGCGGGTAATCAAATAAGATTAGAAATCAACATCTACACTGAAATCAATGCATCTAGTGCAAGTAAGAAAATAAGATTAGAAAGCAACATCTACACTGATATCAATGCATCTAGTGCAAGCAATCAAATAGGATTATAAATCACCATCTACTTCCCTATCTCCCCCCTCGAACTACATCTCTCTTTCTGTCCATCTCTCTACTCCCTCACATCCTCCCTCTTCCTTCCTCTCTCTCCATTTCTTTCTCACATATATATGTCTTCACCCTCCAACTATGTTACGATATCCCTCCCTCTCTCCTCTCTATATCTCCTTCTTTATCTCTTTATCTCACCCAAAAACATATACACACTCTATCCATATCTCCCTTGTCACTTCATCTCTCTCTCCACTACTCACTCTCTATGTATTCCTTCTTCCCTCCCTCTCTCCTCCTCCAAATCCCTCTCTCCATCCTTCCATCTCTCCTTCAATCTCCCTCCCTCTATCCTCCTCTCTCTCATCCTTCCTCTCTACACATCTCTATATATTGGGCCCGACATGTCAGAAGTTTACATTACACACATCACATCTACACATCTCTATATATTGGGCCCAACATATCAAAAGTTTACATTACACACGTTACATCTACACATCCCTATATACTGGGCTGTAGAGCGCCAGTATATAGGGATGTGTAGATGTAAGAACATTAGAAATCACCATCCACACTGAAATCAATGCATTGAGTGCAAGAAATCATCTTCCCTCTCTCCCCCCTCTAACTCCACCTCTCTTTCCCTCCCTCTCCACTCTCTCACATCCTCTCTCTCTTCCTTCCCCTCTATCCCTTTATCTCCCACATCTATCTCTCTCTCTATCTCCCTCTCTCTCCCTCCCTTCACCCTTCAACTATGTTACTATATCCCTCCCTCTCTCATTCTCCCCCATTCCCTCCATCTCTCCTTATTTTTCTCTTTATCTCACCCCAAACATACACATACTCTCTGTATTTCTCCCTTGTCACTACCTCTCTCTCTCCACTTCTTGCTCTCTTTATGTACTTCTTCTTCCCTCCTTCTCTCACCCTCCAACTCCTCCCATATCCCTCCCTCTCTCCTCCCATATCCCTCCCTCTCTCCTCCTCTCTCTCTTCCTTCCACTCCTACATTCCTCTCTCTTCCCCCATCTCTCTTCTCTCTCCCTCTCTCTCTTTTCCCTCCAATATAAAACACAAGAGAAATAGAAAAACATTGTATTTGGCCCACTTTGTTAAATTCATATATGTAGGGAGAGAAGTGATTTTTCATTAGGGCAAACATTAGATTAATTAGATAAAATTTTAAAAGTTAAATATTAAACATTATTTTTACATTTAGGTTTACATGTTTATTGTTACCTGAGATAGACAATGCATATAGTGTATTCAAATACCAACCTACATGATCCAAATTTACTAAATTTAATAATATTAATATTAGAATATAATAATGTGAATATTAAATTTAATAATATTAATATTAGAATATAATAATGTGAATATTAGAATTAATAATAATAATATTAGAGTTAATAAATATCATTTATTAACCAAATGCATTTATTACACTGAAAAAATAGCATCCAACAAACCTATTTCGATATCTACACAGCCCATTACACCAAGCATACCCGCTTTTCACTTTTTCAAGTGCGTAATATAGCGCCTTCTTATTTCGCCGGAAGAGCCACTGCAATATAATCACAGAAAGATTGTTATTACAAATAGACGTTAGTTCCAATCTTGATCATTTGGCATGTGGAATATGCATCAATATAAAAATTCATAATAAAAATTTTGGGCAGTGGTCATTGCATTTCTTGGCTTCTATTTGGACTTGCACCTCGCTGCTTCTTTCTATTTTTTGGCTTCTTTTTGTTTCTGCTCCTGGTTTGGTAGGTTCACTTTTTTTTGGCTTCTTTCTGCAGGTTGCTTCTTTCTGCTTGTTTATGTCCTTCTCTTTGTATCTTCCCCCATGTTTCTGGCATGCTACGGTCCTTCGAGTCTCTCGACGTCAGAGATTGGGTATACCCCATCATTTGGTAATCCAGATGATTCGCGAACCAACCACCGAATAGACTGATTCAAATTTTCCCAATTCATGGATTTTTCATTTGCTCAGTACAGACAAAGGTATTTGAAATCCTATCCAATCCGTGTGAAAGACCTATGCATCCAATCACCCTGATTAACCGAGCACAGAAAAAATGGAAGACAAAAATGGCACAATATCTGGGACGAATTACAAACTGAGTATAATTTTTTTCGAATGCAGACATAAAAACACGAACTGGGCCATAAAAGCGGATTTCTTATTGGACTTGTAAATGAATTTGCAACTTGAGTCTGTGCTGGAAAAGCCACCACCTTTACCGAGGTTGTTGGATCAACTTGGTCAACAAGCGTTGCATGGTAATCCTATTTCTTCATGGTGAAATGCATGTGCCCATAACGGTACATTCCTCTTATTTTTATCGAGAATCTCTACATTCAAATTGATCAATGGGCACTCAAATTTTATCTTCTTTTGGATTATAATGCGGTTGCAACTTTTTTTGAACCAGTTTCGTAACATTTGTATAGACTCAATATTTAATTGCTGTCAACATTATACCCAATTAGTTTAGTTTTTATGTGTAGTTGCCTCCAACATTATCCAAGATTGACTGTACCTGTTTTAATGACAACTACGTGATTTGATTTTAAATTAGGTTTTTCTATAAATTCAAAATCTGTAAAAACAAATGATGGATTTTCGACAACTGATTTATCCTCGCTACGAGTATTTCTTTATTAAGTTGAATTACTATGAAAATAGTTATGTAAAGAAAGATGTTTGATCTATGTTTTGAATGGTCACAGAACCTTTTCAGAATTTTAGTTAGATTGCTGTAAAAATGTAAGTTGTGCTTATTTGTATTAGTATGTTGTGTAAAGAAAGTGGTTTTGTATCAGTATGTTGTGTAAAGAAAGTGGCATAGTTACATTTTAATTTATCTAGTGGTCTGAAGGACTCATCAAAGTTTGATGGAGTCTGATTCATTGATGCAGAGATGAAGGACTCACCAACCTTTGATGCCATGACTGATATTGCAGAATTTTGAGAACAACTGATGGAGTGCAAACCGCCACTTGGATCTCAAATTGGGCCAACTCAATTTGCTTCTTACTCAACCTCTGTCTTTGCCTTAGCTGATGGTTATAGATATGGATCTGGGCAAGATGTTGCTTCCACTCAATCTGTATGCCTTAGCTGATGGTTATAGATATGGATCTGGGCGAGATGCTACTTCCACTTGATCTGTATCTGGTTCTGGTTCGCGGGCTACTAAGTCAACTGAATTTGTCACTTGATCTGCTGCTCCTGTTATAGGTGGCGCTAGCTCTATAACTGAGTAAATTGTCCCAGTAACCCCCGTGAAGAAGACAGAACCACGACAGAAAGACATGCATTGAGGTGGTTTAGCTTCATTAAAGCCAACGTTGTCTTTTACTGCAGAGAATTAGTGGCTCAGACACGTGCATTGCATGCATTCAAAGCGTAAGCGTAATAGTTGTAGTTGTGTCATGTTTTTTTAAAACTTGGAAATAAAAAAAAATATGACTCTGCCGCATCGTGTGGTAACTGACGTTTGTTTATCTCTTGTCTCTTAATTATATACTATTTTTCTCTCCAAACTAATGATAATTGTTTTCATTTCGTTTCCAGGTTGCAGGAATAATTCGTCTCGATTCTGGTTCTCATAATTGTTCTTCGAAGATTATAATTACTTATTTTCTATTGCTTGAACCAAAAAATACAAATACTATGATATGTAAATACAAATTCTATTGCTTGAAATATTGTTTCTTTTACATAGTTAAATTTTCAAAAGTTTAAACCCTACTAGTTTTCGTTGTAGGGTTTTTAAAGTTCTTTTTAGTTGTGTTCATAACTGGCCTTGGCTTTAGTTTATAGTAGAATTTGTTCTCATTTTTCATGGAGGAAGGTTCCTACTCTGATCAAGAAAAAATTCTCATTTTTCATGGAGGACGGTTCCTACTCTGATCAAGAAAAAATTCTTAAATTACTAGAGGCTTGTTTTTAAATTTTGCCATTTATTTTTCTAATAATACCTAGCTAAGGGTTTTCTAATTAGTAATCCTAATTTTTCATAGTAAATATGTAATTTCTAATTTCTCTAGTGTCATTTTATTGTCTTGATTGCTCCTCGATGTGCTTAAGAATGGATATAAAATTCCTCTGTTTAGCATATATATTTTATATAAACTTCTCCGTGGGGTTACAGTCTAAGGATACACGAGATCCGACTATCTTGGCTGCTTTGATCTGATATTAAATAAATTAATCGAAGTTTACTACTACTCTCGGCAGGGACTTCTGGCTCTGCAACTCTCCTTGTTCAAACTTCATTAATGTTTTTTTTTCACCTTCATAAATTCTCATATGTAAAATGTGTTATAGGATATTAGGGTTTTCATTATAGGGTGGAGATGACTTATTGGGATTTACTATGAGGGATTAAATCAAGTGAAAAATCAAATGAATGTGCAATTTGGAATTTTGCTACATTTTTAAGACATTAACTAGGGTTTATCATGGGGATGAAATTAATAAAAAGAGTTAAATCATTTCTGAAGGGACCAAGTTGCAAATGATATATTTATTTGATTTATTCTGGAAAGCCATTCAAAGAGTGAGGTAAGAACTTTATTTGTAGTATTTTAGTTGACTTTTATCTAATTATTTTTTAGATAATTTTGGTTTACTTAATGCAAGAAGCTAATTACAGAGCGATTAAAGATTTGAGCAAAAAATTAAAAGGAGAATTAGTAATAAAGAGGAGATCTTAAGTTTTGTTGTGAAGGTATGAGAGTATATGAAAGTATTCCCATGGCTTTCGAAACACAAAGGAGCTTTGAATATAATTTTTATTTTCATTTTTAATATTCATAGAGTTTTATATATATATATATATATATATATATATATGAACTTTTTGTATAAAAACCCTCGGGTTTCATTAGAAGAGGGAGGCAAATATTTTTGGAGGTGAGAATGGCTTATAATTTTTTATGGTACGATTGCAATTGTTTCACTAACAGATCATTCATTGATGTTATATTAATCTTTTGTTATGAAATTTGAAAACCATATTTCTTCAGGTTTCCTTTTCATTTCCATTTATTTTGTGTGTGTATACACTGATTCAATTTGCACTTTATAAATTAGACATGATCGATTGTTTATATTGCATTACTTTACCTAATTCGTGATTCTCTCGGATATAAATATTATCGAAGGTATCAGAGTTGGGATATTTTCGCGGTGTATTGTCTAATTGACTAGAAATATGTGTTGTTGCTTGCTTTATTACAGTAACTCACACAAATATATGTATTACAACACTGTATACTCCTTTTGTTCATTTTTTATCTTTTTGTTTATTTTTTATTCTTATATTTAAAATATATGTGTGTGAGAATCAGGATATATGTGAATAAGTTGGTAGTTGACTTGATCAACATTATTTTTTCGTAGTAATTAAGGCATTTTTGTCCTGATTTTCTTACATGTGATTTTCACCGAAATTTTTTATACACATTTTATGGATTACATAAGCCAAATTCCTAATATTCATATTATTCCTAATATACATGATATTATACTATTTTTTTTTTCATCATGATGAGCGATCGTTGCATACTATCATTAACTTGGCCTTACACAAAATACCCATAAAGTGAAAAGAGGTTGGCCCTATTCACGGGAATCTATAATCCTTAATAAATGTGTTCTAGGTCGTTCTTAATTCGAAACAATTCTAAAAACCAATAATTCCCATTTTAGAAGTATGTCAAATGAAATGAGTTATGTTTTTTAGCATGTGGTATCAATAAGGCATGGTATTGGCCCATAATATTGCAACAAAGTTTATTTAAAAATTAAAAATCTTTATGATAAAGTGAGAATGAATCTCCATGATTAAGAATTTTGTTACATATTTTTCTAAAATGAATATATGTTTAACTTATGTATTAATTCTTTTTACCATTAATAATATTTATTATTATTTTAAACAAATTTATAGTTTAGTTATTTCTTATGAATTTATTTTTTTATTTTAAAAACTTGATATGTATGATAAAGTAAATGTCTTGATATTTTTTTATGAATTGATGCCTATGGACATCCACCAACCATTTAATTTATATAGTGTTGGAATATATAATTCCTACTTGTATGCGGTGTTGACTCTCTATGTAAAGAGTTTGTTCCTATATCATAGGAGGTAGCTAAATCTATATATTCCTAGTTTGGTGTGTGGTTGAGATATTATCTCAACCACCTTATTGTGTGTCTAAGATATTTTTCCTATCTTGAAACTATATTTCATGTATATATATGTAACCATTTAGATTAATATAATATAGTGTGCATTATCATATTTTATCTTGGTATCAGAGCCCATACGGGCCTAGAACTTGGCCCCTCCTGGGCTGAGGGAAATAAGAGTATCAGTATTGTTTTCTTTTAATTTTTAATTGTCCATTCATTCAGGCGCAGGTTGGAGCCAGATGAAAGGGCCATGTGAGCGTGGAAGAAGAAGTGTTATATTTTGGTCATTGAGTCGAGTGAAAGGGGCCCACGTGTTGAAGTTTTGCATGTGATCTAGCATTGATAATTTGTGAGGTTTGAAGTTCACGTTCTCACGTCTCTTCCAGAACGGTGAATGCTCTCGAATGGTGAACGCTCTCGCTTCCGCGACATAGTATTGTAGTTGTATAAATAGATCTACCCACAGTGACAGTGATATTTGTTCATTTTTTGGATCTTCCCACAGTCGTTTGCTCCTAGTTTAGTGTCCTTGCCATCATTTGGGTCATTTAAGAGCGTTTTCCAATCGTTCGCGCAGCAAAGGCGGAGACTGTGAGTAAAGTATGTGATATTATAATAAACCAACTAGCACTGCGAAAAGAGACTACTTTGACAGTAGAGTCCAAGTTTAGTGAGATGGGGGGTGATTCTCTAGACATGGTGGTGTCTGTTCGTGCAATGGTGGTGTCGCTCATCTGAATTTTTTGTAAATTGTATTGGATATGATAGTTTTAACCCTTACAATGCTTGTGAGGAATTCCAGTTTGAGTGAGAGCAGGTAGAGAGATCTATGCACAGCAGAAGCGTGCTCTGCTAGGCTGCCTATAGAGTATTGGTCTTCCTGATCATAATCGAAGCCGAGGCGTGAAATAAATTCATGCATTGAAATTGACTTGTATTGGTGTATCAGATTTTAGAAGGAAGATTTCTTCTCAGAGCCCAAGAGAAGAGCTTATTTGTAACTGGAGAATTTGATTGAATTCGATTGAGGCCAATTTGAATTTTAGGCATCGAACGTGTGTTTTTGTGTCTTGGAGTTCGTGGAGCTGATACAACAGCTCTGTTACACTGATCACAGTGGTTGACGGAGAGATAAAGTTTTTTTTATTTTTGGCAGAACATTTCCAGGCATGTGGCCTGAGCGGATCGATTTGGCACAGAGGAAGCCTGTTAGACCGTTTGATGGTGGCGTCGTGGTATCGATTAATGCTCTGATTGACCGATAGAAGTTGTGGATCATATTTCTGAGGTGACGACTGAATATCCTACAACGAAAGTCGTGAAGTTCATTTTTTGTACTGGCGAGGATGGTGGCAATGGCATATGCTGCGTGATTGGTGGATCTGTTTTTGCTTGCACATTAGATATGATTACTAAAAATTTCAAGGATTATCCAAAGCACTGATTGATATTATTCTCATTACTCCATGTGATTTCCACTTGTTGTTTTTGTGCTTTGTTTGCATATCAAGTCAGCAATTGAAGCTTGTCATGGAGTCCATAATATGGGCCTTTTTCCATACTAAAAGAAATATTGCTAAGACTGGGCTTTAATTGCTTCTAGATATGCTGAATAATTTCCAGATATCTGAATTTTGCAATCAGTTCCACCAAAGCTATTTCTTGACAATTGATAGACCAAAGGATCAATATGGGGAGGATGCACTCAAAGTAGGAATGGGTGGCGATGACGGTCATGATCCATTTTATATATCCCAGTGGTTCTTTGCGTTTTTAAGTTGGATCATGATGGGAGGTTTTTGATCGTGTTAAATGTGAATTATCGGATGTTGATGAAGCCACTTTTAAGGCCGAAACTGGTGCAAGAGAGTTTGATGGAGCTCTGGAGCTCATGGTGGCTGACAAGTCCATGGTGAAGCGTGTGTTGCGAGATTTGAGTTCCGAGAAGGTGAGGTCGATGCAGCAGCAGTGGCTAAATTCATCAAGAATTGGATCCGCAAATATTTCCAGGAAAAGAATCAATGGCGTTGGGAACCTGGTAGTGGAGGTGAATTTGATGGCAGTGATTCCATTTCGAATAAGGGAGTGTTTACTCTGTGGTGCTAGTGAGCACAGATTTTGACCCCGGTTGAATGATTGTGCAGTTAAGATATTGTAGTCGTGGTTGGTGCTTTTTCCTTAATGCATAAAATCACAGTCATATTTAGATTTTGGAATGTGCTTTTATTGTTATTTCATATTGTTTTGAAGGAAATATGTCTTGGAAGTTTGTACACATAATGAGATTTGTGACCTCAATATGTGTTAGCCCCCTATAAATTCCTTGACAAAGCAAGCAAGGGGCTAATTTGTTTTATGAGCCTTCAAGGAATGCATTTCTCTTGAAAACACATCATCCTTGAAGCCTCTTCATGCTCTATGCCCTTTTATTATTTCCCTCTGTTGTTCTTGATTCAATAAGCCTCACTGATGATGATAAATTGTGCTCCTAAAGCCCTTCATTTGCCCCTTGTACGCCTGTAGAATTCTTCATTTCATCCCTTTTTCCATTTTTTCAAAGCCTTATTTTCACCCCAAAATCCCTCCCTTAGTCCTTCTAAATCATCCCAAAAACCCCCTCTAAATCCTACACACACCCCTGGTGTGGTTTAAATTCCCCTTATTTTCCCTATCGTTATCCTTTATTGGCCTTAAAATGCACTAAAAATGGGCCAAAAAAAAAAAAAAACCATATTTTCCATATAAGTGGGCTTAGCACCTTTCGGCCCTAGCCCCCTCAACCTTTTCTCCACGTGACCTGGGCACTAGAACCAAGCACTAGCTCGGAGAGCGCTTATCGCAGATGGATATCGAGCGCATTATTAGCCGTTGATCTGATTAGATCGAACGGTCTTCGCAGATCAGCGTTGCGTCGTAGCCCACCCCGTTCACTCCTCCGATTACCTGTCCACCGTCGATCTGACCCGCAGATCAACGGTCCGTATTTCACCTTCCCGGTGGTCCCCGCAGCCGCGCCCTGTTCTAAAACCACCGGTTTCCATCGCACCACCTTTGGGAGGTGGGAATTTTTTTTATTTTCAGAGCGATTCCACTCACCACCTGACACATGGCTCCACGCACTGTTTAAAAACCGCCCCCCATTGCACGTTAAAGTTCGGCATTTGACCCGACGCAATATGCACGTATGTCGTCCGATCTAGAGCGGCCCATCCAACGGTCATCGCGCCACAGAGCTGCGCGGGAATTAGCCCAAGGAAAAATACACCCATGGCCCACCATCTGTCGCCCTCCTCCGTGTCCTCAGCCATCGATCTCTTACTGATATCGGATGATCCAGATTTAACGCACTCCCCGCCATAGACTGGGTCCTGCCATGTCACCATTCCACGTGTTTTTGTCGCATTGTCATCGGCTCCCCTGTATATTTTTTTCAAAGGCTAAAGTGTCAAATTTCCGCATTCCGCTAACTTTCGCCATGACCATTTTTCACTGTTCCCTGCATTTTCCGCCATCAACCTGCAACTGTTTTTGACATTTCACCAGTCTTCACGTCCATTCTCATTAACCCCGCCGCATTCACCACCCCCATGCATGATCTTCTTAACATGTTTCATGTTTTGCAGGGTTACAGGCAAGCGGAAAAACGCCATGGTTCACAGTCACTGTTACAGTGGCAAGGAACGCAAGGAGGACCATGTTCAAAGATCGAAATCATGAAGAAAGGCATGAGAATAAATTATGACAGGGCTCGCATTAAAAGAACAGAGTTTAGACTCTGTAAAACCTTCCCCAGAGCCATTAAAGTGCAGATTTCACTGACAGAGGCAATCATGGAGCGGCTAAGAGTATTAGTGGGAAAAAAGAGTGTTTAGGGCCTGTCATTGAAGATTTTGAGCCTTAATCCAATGATTTGAAGGTAGAGTACTAGATCAAAGACATCACGGATCACACAAAAGGTCTAGCGCACAGAAAATGATAGTACCGGGTTTTCACATCAGCATAATGTTCTTTCTGCAAAGGATGAGGTTCCCATACTATCTCCATTCTATACCGTGTTCCTGAGAAAATTCTAGCCTTGACAACATTCCTATGCTATCAGAAGCATTTGTTACACAGTATGGCAGACCCTAGCATCATTATTCTACCTTTTTGTTTAATTCACCAGAGTGCTACAGCAAGTACATCAGAGACATACCTGGAGTAAATGGAAGCCTGACGAAGACCACTCTTTCATCCAAAGAGTACCAGAGATAAATGCCCAGAATTTAAAACAGAATAAGGCCTCGGCCCTCTTACTCTTCTGAGTTTAATGCTGCATTTATTTTTCCATCTACCTTCCCTGCTCCACTTGAGCTATAAATTTCATGAAGAAACTCATTTTAAAGGTTATTGTTGATTGATTATCAGAGAATTGCAAGTTGTTTCTTTTGAAACATAGTCTCTGTGTAAAATTGTAAGATAGGCTGAAAGCCTGCATATTGAGTAGCAAGTAAACCCTTTCCTGAATCCATTGCCCAATGGTCTTGAATGTTCCCTGAGGATTTTACCTTTGCCTAGAATCATCTTTGCTCAGCCTTGTCTTATACTGAACCCTTCTTCCTGATTCCCAACAACCAACCAAAATCAAACAAACATACCCTGTGCCTATAACTAGCCTAATATCTCAAAACAAGAGCTCCAAAGACATAACCCCTTTGCTTATATAGAGAGATCCTTCTCTGGAACCAGGAGGGCTAGATCCTGATGGTATGAAAGTGGTTTTGATGTTGTCTCATCTTTTGGTCTTGCCAATCTGGCCAAAACATGGGAACCCCAGCATAATGGCGACTCACACTGGGGAAGGAACTTTGAAATACCCTTAACTTCTATATCCTCTTGTTGTGTCTCCTACACTCTTAGACAGAGTCTAGAAAGGGCCAGGTAGCCTCCAAATATAACACTCTTTCAGAGGTGACATATCTGGTAAAAGCCCTCTGAGTCAATCTCTGGTTAGAGTATTGCTGTGTTTTCGAGATATCCTTGAAAGGGGACATCTCATAAGCACTGTGGTGGATAGTGTACCCCTAGAAGCATCCTAAACCCTCCACCTGGTGACTCCATAGTTCCTTAAAGATAAAAGACTCCACTGGTGATTAGTAGGCCTGTTGATTATCTTGGTTCACATAAGACTCCACTGGGAGACTAGCCTCCATAACAACATCAACCATAATAGAAGTAACAAGTAGGGTTAAGCTGCTTGGTTAGAAAACAACATTATGGCTTCAAGAAACATTCACACAAGAGCCTGCCCTAACCCAAACCCCCCTGAAATAGTTGACAACCCTGAGAGCATCCTCAAGATATCTCCTACAACTGTAAGAACAACTATTTCTGGCCATATCCATAGAACTAACTCTGCACCAGAAGACTTTACAGCTCTATTAGACCCACCCTTTGACCTAGACCTACCTTACGGACTACCAAGAACTAGGTCATTTAGTGTTCTAGACCAGCCAGACCTTGAGTTTCCCGGTTCACCATCTCTTAAAGGTCAAAACATTAGGGACAGAGAAACCCCTCCATCTACACCTCCTGATATTCACTTCATTCAAAACTTGGGGCTCTGCCACCCTAGATCATTTCAACAGACTTCTGTTGGTCCTAGTATCTCTGTCATCCATATACCAGCTGCTCAAGCCAGCACCTTACCTCCTCAGAACATCATCATGGTCGCCTGGTACGCACCTCTGGTTTTACCCCAGCCTCTAGTGCCTTTACCCAATGATTATCAATCAAATATCCCACACTTCATTGCAAAGGAATCTACCACAGCTCAGCACCATGTAGATAGGATGGAAGATTCTTTTGAATACATGGAAATAGATGATGATACAGTCAAAATGAGAATCTTTGCCCAGAGCTTAGGAGGTGATGTGAAGAAATGGTTCAAAGGCCTTCCTCCTAATAGTATCCAAGATCTTCCTGCTTTATATCAGACCTTCATGAATAAATGGGAAGTTAAGGCCAACCCTCTCCAAATCCTAGCAGAATAAAAAAACCTGAAAAGAAATGTAGGAGAGAGTGTCCATGACTACTCTACAAGGTTTAATAGTGTTTATAACGCTCTTCCTCCACACATGAAACCTCCCCAAGGTATGGCTCTAATGAAATATCCTGAAGGGTTTGATGCTGACATGGCCTACCAGCTTAGGGAGAGGGATTACGACACACTAGAAGATATGAAAAGGGGGGCAGTGAGTGTAGAAGCTAACCTGATTGAAAAAAAAGCAAGATTGAGAGCTAAGAAAAGGGTTACATATAGAGATGACAATGTAGCTTCCACATCTGACCCCAATTACGACCGTTTATCTAAAAACGTGGCAAGAATACAATAAATGATGGAAAAAATGGTTGTCACAGTTAGAAATCAGAACAAAAACCAAAATCAGAACCAGAACCAGAACTTTAGAAGAAACAACACCACTCCCAACAGACAAAGAGAATCAAATCAGCAAGTTATTCCCCCTTTCCAAGAGAAATTTCTTGATGAAGATGAGGGAATCATAGAAGAGTCTGAGGGGAACACAATAAATATGTTTGAAGTAGAAAACTCAATCCATAGTTGTTCCACAGAAGAACATCAGCCCTCACCCTCATATTGGAATGAGGAAGGGTTGGAATCTGAAGATTACAGACTTGGATTCGAAAATGCCATCATGCAGGTCAGAGAATAGTATGAACTCAGAAGAAAAAAGAGCTTAGACAATTCCAAACCCAAAACTTCTGAAATCACCATCAAGAAAAGGCATGAGAAAACTTCTAAAGCAGCTTTTGGAAGTGACAAATCAGCAGCTGAGAGTTCTGCGAAAAACAAAGAGAAAGACGACCAAAACACTGAAAATCAAGGTCAACCAACTAGCAGCACTAACATTGCAGTTAGTGCTCCTGATAAAACAATCCCTGAGCCAGTACATAGTGAGAATCAGCCCACTGATTCTACCACTAAGGTGGTGGCTAACAAAACAGAGTTGAATGTTCCAAAGAGTCAGTCCACTTTCAATTTGGAGAGTGAGATTGCGAAAATTAAGATCTCTGTACCACTCTCTTAGCTGGCCGCTCAGGATGTATATAAAGGCCAAATTTTGAAAGCATTAAAATTAGGTGAGAACAGTGACACGGTCAATTTGAGTGATGATCAACCCACCCTTTTGTTTGGTCCCCAGATAGAAGGGAGGTTTCAAGAAGGGGTAGTACCTCCTTTTTATATAAGTCTCAATATCCATGATAAGATCCTCCACAATGCAATGCATGACTCTGGGGCCTCACACAACCTGATGCCTAAGATAGTTATGGAAAGATTAGGCCTAGAGATAACTCGTCCCTATAAAGACCTATATTCATTTGACTCTAGCAGAGTAAAGTGTCTTGGCCTGATTAAAGATTTATGTGTAAGCCTAACCCAGATTCCAGCGAAATGCATGGTCATGGATGTTGTGGTGGCAGATGTGCCACCTAAGTATGGCATGTTATTATCAAGATCATGTGGAGCCAATCTGCAAGGTACAATGCAGATGGATGGGGCTTATGCCACAATCCCTGTCTTCAGCCAACTTAGAAGACTGTATAGAGAGGCACAAATGAAATTCCTAGTCAGTAGCCCCAAAAAGCTTGAAAATTTACCTTTATACTTTGTACACACAGATCTTGATTCCTTCATCCTTTGTAATGACGAATCCATACAGGGGTCATAATTAAAGAATAGAGATACAAAACATGAAACAGAGCCCATAGACTTTGACATAATGGCTACTCTAGACCCTGAAGAAAACGATGTTGAAACCTATGGGCAGTGCACTAAAAACGAAACTCAGAGTGAGCCAGAGATACGATGTAGTCAACTGATTAGTCACCCTTCACAAGCTCATACACCACACCAAGAAAGAAATGATGATAATCCCGAGAGACAACCCTTATGGGAAATGAACTTCGATGGGTCATGCACCCAGAGAACTGCAGGAGCAGGAGTGTGGATACATAACACACAGAGTGACTATGCAGAGAGCCATGCCTGTAATCTTCACTTCAAATGTACAAAAAATATCGCAGAGTATGAGGCTTTGATTCTAGGCTTAAATCTGTTGAAAATATTAGGAGCTCGTAGGATAGCCGTGCGTGGGGACTCTGAGCTGATCATTAAACAAGTGAATGGTGAATACACAGTGAAACATCCTAGGCTAAGAGCGTACAGGAATGACGCTATGGATCTATTGAAAACCTTTGTAGAATACGAACTGGTGTTTGTCCCTAGGAGTTAGAACGCAATTGCAAATGGATTAGCCAGCATGGCTAGTTCGTATCACAAACCTCCCAGTGACCAAAAAATCATCATTCAAACCAAATTCAGACCTGCAGTGCCAGACAATGAAAAATATTGGCAGGTTTTTGAAGGAGATAAGCAGATTGAAGATTTCCTGGTAGGTAGGAACAGGTTTGAGTTTTCTGATCCAAACTCGAAATCTGATGATGGTTGCCTAAATGAAGAATCCTCAGATGAGGAAGGACCACCCTCTAACATAGAAATAAACACTTTAAATGAACAGATTGGAAATCCAAACGAAAAATGTGAAAATGCAGACAGTGAGGAAGTAGAGGTGCTTCAGACCAAAGATAAGAACATACCTCAAGGTCTGGCACCTTTAGAGGACCTTTTTTACTTTGATGATGTAGCAAAAAAGCCCACTATAGAACATGCAGACTCTGATGTCGAGGAATGCAACCTAGGCACTAAAGATAAACCCAAGATGATTAAACTGGCCAAGTCCCTGCCTGCAAACATGAAAAAGAGATACATTGACATATTCAAGGAATTCATTGATGTGTTTGCTTGGAGCTATGAGGAATTGAAGGCCTACGACACAAATTTTATATAGCAAAAAATACCTTTGAAAGAGAATCAGAAACCCTTCAGACAAAAAATTCACAGAATAAACCCAAAACAATTGCCTGCAGTTGAAAAATAAATTAAGAAGACGTATGAAGTAGGCATAATAGTTCATGTGAGGTTCTCTGATTGGGTCTCAAACCTAGTGGCTGTGAGAAAGAAAACAGGTGAGATCAGGCTGTGTATTGATTTCAAGAATCTTAACAGAGCCTCACTCAAAGACAACCACCCTTTGCCAAGGTTGGAACTCATTCTTCAGAAAGTAGGAGGCTCAAAAAGGATCTCCCTGTTAGATGGTTTTTCAGGTTACAACCAAGTTTTAGTAATCCCAGAAGACCAACTCAAGACAGTCTTTACCACTCCATGGGGAACCTTTATGTATGTTAAAATTCCCTTTGGACTGATGAACGTTGGCGCAACCTTCCAAAGAGAAATGGACATATCCTTTTCAGATGAAATAGGACACTTCATTGTCATCTATCTGGATGACATAACAGTCTTTTCCAAGACTTAAGAAGAGCACCTAAAACATTTGAGAAGAGTGTTTGAAAAATCTAGAAGGTTCGGTCCGTCATTGAATCCTAAAAAGATTGTATTTGGGCTGCAAGAAGGTAAGCTTCTCGGCCATATCATATCCGAGAAAGGGATTAGGATAGACCCGCAAAGAGTTGAGGGAATACTACAAATCACACACCCGAGAAACATCAAAGAGTTACAGTCCTTCATTGGGAAAATCAACTTCCTTAGGAGATTTATTCCCAACTTAGTTGAACACCTTAGGAATATGACTAACATGTTAAGGAAATGTGTAGGATTTAAGTGGGTTGTTGAGGCTAAGAAGTCTTTTGAATCAGTGAAACTCGCACTCACCCGGGCTCCTGTCTTAATCAGCCCAGATTTCTCAAAATATTTTCTGATTTTTTCGTTGGCCTCCGAGCATACAGTGGCTACAGTTCTACTGCAGAAAAATCCAGAGGGAATGGAACAACCCATCTCTTTCTTCAGCAAATCACTGAGGGATGTACCCTTGAAATACAACATAATGGAAAAATAGGCCTATGCTTTGGTTAAGGCCTTGAAAGACTTTAGGGTGTACATACTACATTCCCACACCATAGCCTATGTACCAAACATAGTGGTTAAAGACATATTGTCCCAAGACCTAGATGGGAAAAGGGGCAAATGGATTGTTGTAATCTTAGAATATGACCTTGAGATAAAACCCACAAAACTAATCAAAGGTTAGGGCTTAGCTCAACTAATGGTTGAATCAAATCTGCAAGCCCTTGACATAAACATGGTAGATGCCTTGGATGAGCAAGAGGGATTTCCTAATCCCACTATTAAGGAGAAATTTCAAAACTCTCCATGGTATTCTGACATTCTATATGTGCTCACACACCTCAATGCCCCTCCTGAACTGTCGAAGACCAAGGCTAGATTCTTGAAGCTTAAAGCCAGAAACTACTGCATAATGAATGAATGCTTATACTGGAAGAGTACAAATGGCCTATTGCTTAAATGTTTGCCTGAGTCTGAAGCAGAAAGGATTAAACAAGAGTTCCATGTAGGAGAGTGTGGTGGTCACCTAAACTGGAAAGCCACTGCTAACAAAATACTCAGAGCTGGCTACTATTGGCCCACACTCTTCAATGATATCCATAAGATGATAATTTCCTACCACAAATGCCAGATTTTTGAAGGCAAAAGAAAGCTCCTCCCCTTACCTCTACAACCCATCACTATTGAAGGTCCCTTTATGCAATGGGGCATAGATTTCATAGGAGAAATTCACCCTGCTTCTTCTGCACAACACAAATGGATCTTAACAGCCACAGACTACTTCACTAAGTGGATAGAGGCTATACCTACTAGGAATTCCATAGATTCAGTCATCATTAGGTTCCTAGAAGACCATATCCTCTCTCAGTTCGGTTGCCCAAGAAAAATAATCACTGATAATGCTGCTGCTTTTGGATCCAAGAAAATGATTGATTTTTGTCACAGATATCGAATAGCACTCGGTCATTCAACTACCTATTAACCACAAGGTAATGGATTAGCTGAATCATCAAACAAGAGCCTGGTGACCATCATAAAAAAGCTACTGGAAGGAACAAAAAGTCATGGCATAACAAGTTAGTGCAGGCCCTGTGGGCTAACAGGCTTACAACAAAGAAATCCATTGGCATGTCACCATATCAGCTTGTCTATGGAACAGAAGCAGTATTTCCTACCAGCCTTGGAGTACCAGTGATCAAACTTCTCCAAGAAATCCAGATAGAAGAAGACAGCATGGTGAGAAGGATAAACCAAACAATTCATCTCCAGCAAACAAGGGAAGAGGTTTATAACAGAGCTGTAAAGGTTCAGGAAAATATAAAGAGGTTATTTGACAAGAGAACCAAAGCTTATGATTTCAAAATTGGAGATAAAGTCCTGAAGTGGGACTCAAGGAGAGAGGACAAAGGAAAGCACGGCAAGTTTGACAGTTTGTGGCAGGGTCCATATATCATCCAAGCCACTGTGGGTCCAAATGCATTTTTTCTACAAGAACCAAATGGTACAGAGCTGTTCGGGGGTCCTGTCAATGGCAGGATGCTCATACACTACTTCTGCTGATTTCCAATTTCCAGTCTCCATTTCCATTGTATATACCATTTTTATGATATGTTTTCAAGAAAAAAAGAAAATGTTCCAAAAAACAGAGAGAAATGAGAGGTTCAGACATGCTCAAAACATGAACCTCGGAAATGCAAAGGATTGGCTCTAATATGATCAAAACCTGAGCCAAAGAAGTAAAACA
This sequence comes from Pinus albicaulis, assembly GCA_034641835.2. Classification (NCBI taxonomy): domain Eukaryota; kingdom Viridiplantae; phylum Streptophyta; class Pinopsida; order Pinales; family Pinaceae; genus Pinus; species Pinus albicaulis. Next base: position 156,297,062 of record CM076569.1, read on the forward strand.
ACTGGTTCTAACATGTCCAAAATCTGAACCAGTGAATAAGGAAGAAGATCAGCTCTAACAAGCCCAAGACCAGAGCTGAAATGAAGAAGAGAAAGTGACTCTAACAAGCTCAAAACTTGAGTCACAAAAGAAAGAAGGATACTTCAAAATTTCAGATCTCAAGCCTTCGAGATTTTGTTTCCAATTTTCTGCAAATTTCTGTCCATGTGCAACTGTCTTTATGCCTTGAATCTACAGCAAACTAGACTGTCTAATCCTAGTTTGACTGTTTTTAAATTTCTGTTGTAGAATATAAAGAAGAAATCTGTTGGACAGTTTAATCCCAACAGGTATTAGATTAGGTAGAGAAACATGTGAGGCCAACAGTTTAATCTGGTCTCATGGAGTAATAAGGGTAGAAATAGAATAGATTTATTTCCTTGTTTGTTAAAAAAAAAAAAAAATGATGTAAAGGGTCTGCTAGTTCAAATGCACCCTGGAAGAGAAAATGGTAGGATGGTAGGAATGGGTAGGTAGATTTTTTGAGAGAGTTTTTCTGCTAAATTGATGTCTTCATAATTGTGGCAGCTGAAAATCAAAGAAGAAAGGTGGCTCAAGTAACAGGCATCTGGCCTACACCAAAGATCATTTTCTGAATTCTTGACTCCTTCAAGAAGAAGTCATCCCCATGTGGAGCCCCTGTTAGCCCCCCATAAATTCCTTGACAAAGCAAGCAAGGGGCTAATTTGTTTTATGAGCCTTCAAGGAATGCATTTCTCTTGAAAACACATCATCCTTGAAGCCTCTTCATGCTCTCTACCCTTTGATTATTTCCCTATGTTTTTCTTGATTCAATAAGCCTCACTGATGATGATAAATTGTGCTCCTAAAGGCCTTCATTTTCCCCTTGTACCCCTGTAGAATTCTTCATTTCATCCCTTTTCCCCTTTTTTCAAAGCCTTCTTTTCACCCCAAAATCCCTCCCTTAGTCCTTCTAAATCATCCCAAAACCCCCCTCTAAATCCTACACACACCCCTGGTATGGTTTAAATTCCCCTTCTTTTCCCTATCGTTACCCTTTATTGGCCTTAAAATGCACTAAAAATGGGCCAAAAAAAAAAAAAAAAAAAACCATATTTTCCATATAAGTGGGCTTAGCACCTTTTGGCCCTAGCCCCCTCAACCTTTTCTCCATGTGACCTGGGCGCTAGAACCAGGCGCTAGCCTGGAGAGCGCTTATCGCAAATGGATATCGGGTGCATTATTAGCTGTCGATCTGATTAGATCAGACAGTCTTTGCAGATCAGCACCGCATCGTGGCCCACCCCGTTCACTCCTCCAATCACCTATCCACCGTCGATCTGACCCGCAGATCAATGGTCCATATTTCACCCACCCGTTGGTCCCCGCAGCTATTCCATATTCGAAAATCGTCGGTTTCCATCACACACCTTTGGGAGGTGGGCAGTTTTTTTATTTTCGAAGCGATTCCACTCACCGCCCGACACATGGCTCCACGCACTGTTTAAAAATCGCCCCCCATCGCGTGTTAAAGTTCAGCGTTTGACCTGGCGCGATATGCACGTATGCCATCCGAACTAAAGCGGCCCATCCAACGGTCATCGCGCCACGGAGCTACGCGGGAATTAGCCCAAGGCAAAATACACCCATGGCCCACCATCTGTCGCCCTCCTCCATGTCCTCAGCCGTCGATCTCCTCCTGAGATCGGACGGTCCAAATTTAATGCACGCCCTGCCATCAACCGGGTCCCGCCACATCACCATTCCACGTGTTTTTGTCGCATTGTCGTCGGCTCCCCTGTATATTTCGTTCAAAGGCTAAAGTGTCAAATTTCCGCATTCCGCCAACTTTCGCCATGACCAGTTTTCATTGTTCGCTGCATTTTCTTCCATCAACCTACAACTATTTTTGACATTTCACCAGTCTGCACGTCCATTCTCATTAACCCCGCCGCATTCACCATCCCCATGCATGATCTTCTTAACATGTTTCATGTTTTGCAGGGTTACAGGCAGGTGGAAAACCGCCATGGTTCATAGTCACTGTTACAGTGGCAAGGAACGCAAGGAGGACCATGTTCAGAGATCAAAATCATGAAGAAAGGCCTGAGAAGACATTATGATAGGGCTCGCATTAAAATAACAGATTTTAGACTCTGTAAAACCTTCCCCAGAGCCATTAAAGCGCAGATTTCACTGACAAAGGCAATCATGGAGCGGCTAAGAGTATTAGTGGGAAAACAGAGTGTTTAGGGCCTGTCATTGAATATTTTGAGCCTTAATCCAATGAGTTGAAGGTAGAGTACCAGATCGAAGACATCACGGATCACACAGAAGGTCCAACGCACAGAAAATGATAGTACCGGGTTTTCACATCAGCAGAATGTTCTTTCTGCAAAGGACGAGGTGCCCATACTATCTCCATTCTATACCGTGTTCCTGAGGAAACTCCAGCCCTGACAACAGTCCTATGCTATTAGAAGAATTTTTTACACAGTATGGCAGACCCTAGCATCATTATTCTACCCTTTTGTTTAATTCACCAAAGTGCTACAGCAAGTACATCAGAGACATACCTGGAGTAAATGGAATCCTGACGAAGACAACTCTTTCATCCAAAGAGTACCAGAGATAAATGCCCAGAATTTAAAACAGAATAAGGCCTCAGCCCTCTTACTCTTCTGAGTTTGATGCTACATTTATTTTTCCATCTACCTTCCCTGCTCCACTTGAGCTATAAATTTCATGAAGAAACTCATTGTAAAGGTTGTTGTTGATCGGTTATCAGAGAATTGCAAGATGTTTCTTTTGAGACATAGTCTCTGTGTAAAATTGTAAGATAGGCTGAGGGAGATCTTCTTAGTCTGAGTATTCAAGCTGTTGGAAATGTTGTACATGACTGGTGTTGATCTTTAATATGACAAGCACATTTCTTTGGATCCCGATTTAAGGCAGTGGTGATGTTTTTCTATCTTTGTATTTGTTAACTAGCAGTCCATTTCATTTCATTTCTACTGGCTTGCATCAGAAATCTGGCATAGGATTTACCCTTGTTAGGCACCCTATGTTTCTGCTCTCCTTGCCTTCAATGTTTTCTGTTGTATGTGTTATCTGAGGATTGTTTTCAGTTAATTTAACCAGTGTAGTGGTCTGATATATTGCTAGCTGATGTATGAATTAACGAAATCTTTCTTTAGATGTTCTTGTTAGGATTTAATTGAATGAATTGGGAACACTGGGAGGTCTAGAACTCTGTCTCTATCTCACTAGGATCTTTTTCAATTAATTAAACCTTTCTAAGTTCCCTTGAGCTGGGAGCCGAAGCATTGAGAGTTCAAAGTCTCTCTCTGATCTCAGGTTTTCAACTTTATGTTCCAAATATTTAATGTTTCTTGTCTGAAGAGTTTACCTTTCAGGTATTAAATCACAGGTTGTTCATGGCATGTCATGTCCCTAGATCTAACTGCTGAAAGGTCACCTTGGAGGTTTTCTTTCTTTCACCTTCTATCTTACCATTTCATGTCACACTATCATCTTTAAGATCTAATGCTTTAGATGACTAGCCCAACTGAAAGCCTGCATATTGAGTAGCAATTAAACCCTTTGCTGACTCCATTGCCCAATGGTCTTGAATGTTCCCTGAGGATTTTACCTTGCCTATAATCCTCTTTGCTTAGCCTTGTCTTATACTGAACCCTTCTTCCTGATTCCCAACAACCAACCAAAATCAAACAAATAGACCCTGTGCCTATAACTAGCCTAATATCTCAAAACAAGAGCTCCAAAGATATAAACCCTTTGCTTATATAGAGAGATCCCTCTCTAGACCCAAGAGGGCTAGATCCTGGTGGTCTGAAAGTGGTTCTGATGTTGTCTCATCTTTTGGTCTTGCCAATCTGGCCAAAACATGGGAACCCCAACAATATGCAGTCATTTTGTTAGAATTCGTGACTCTAACTAATGACAGGTTAAGCATGGAGTTCCAAGATTTAATTGACAAAGAAAAAGATGCCCAAGATGTGAACAACGAAAAGATGAGGTAAAGAAGCAGCAACAATTATTATGATGGAGCACGCGGAGTTGTCGGGAGGCTTACAGCTTCCTGTGTTTGGGATTGACCTAGTTGAAGGTTGAAGGCATTGTTAGCGTGGTCTCGTGGTGCAGCGATGAAGTGTGGTACAACATATTTGCTGCAGTGGCTGAGGGCAGTGTGGTGAGCTGCCTAGACGTGCCTTTGTTCGTATACCAGAGCGGCCTCTGGTGAGTTGCAGCATAAGCATAGTGAGTTGCAGCTGATGGCATCATTTTTTGCAACATTTGTGGCTAAGGAGGGAGACAGGGTGAAGATGAAACTAAAGAAAAAAAAATTCCAACATATTTTCTTTGATGAAACTAATTGTCTTCATGAATCCCTTTGTTTTTTCATGTTGAGCCTGATCAACTTAACATGAACAATTTACTACCATATATGATGAAGACATGACAGTGAGAATGGAATCAAAGGATAGTGGTTGTAGCTACATCAGAGATTGAAGGATGATGGACAATCAAGTTTGTGTGAGTTTTTTATGAGTTTCGTAGAATAGAATCTTGATGATGAGTCACACAGTTGAATGGTAAGTAAGTCTATGATGGTTTTGTAGTGGTATTTTTATGTACCTGGTAACTCCAAGAGTTGGAGTGTGTAATGTAGGCCTTGTAAAGGCATATGTATCACCGTGAAGTTCGTGGTTATCTAAAAACCACCTTGTAATTTCCACTTTGTAATTACAGGTTTGTGGTCAGCCGGAAACCACTTTTTTCACTTTGAAGTGATGGTTTGTGGTGATCCAAAAACCACATGCGAGCCTTAGTGGCTACAGAGCCTTCACGGCTATATATCCTTTATGGCTACAGTGCCTCGGGTGCACAGAGGAGCCTTCATGCTCACAGCGAAGTAGGTGGTCTGCAGAAACACCTTACTCACAGGAGAAACTTAGTTTCTCATAGGTTTCAGTTTACTGAGCACATTTTGGGGGCGATTTGCAGATATAGGTACATGTATGTAGTGATAATGGTTGACAAAACCATGTATGTGAAGGACATCCTACGAGACTAGCGGTTGGTACCCATGCATTCCAGTGGATGGTTGCTCCTTTATATGGACGTCGACATATCCTTTTGTTGGTTGTGCACATGGGATTTTCCTTTTTGTGGTGGATCTGAGTCATGGACACATATTTTTTATGATTGACCACAACTAGATTTTGTGAATCGCTATCGAGACAAGTAGTCATTAAGGGGGTGCGTTGGAATATGTAATTCCTACTTATTTGCGGTGTTGACTCTCTATGTAAGGAGTTTGTTCCTATATCATAGGAGGTAGCTAAATCTATATATTCCTAGTTTGGTGTGCGGTTGATATATTCTCTCAAACACCTTATTGTGCGTCTAAGATAATTTTCCTATCGTGAGACTATATTTCATGTATATATATGTAGCCATTTAGATTAATATAATATATGTGCATAGTCAGATTTTGTCTTATAGTTGTGCTAGTAATTTATTTATTTACAATTGAATTAAGTTAAGGGATTGGTTTTGTTATTTTTTATTGATGTTTATAACATTTATTTATAATTGAACAAAGTTTAAGGATTAATTTTGTGGCTTTCCATTTTTTATTTATAACATTTATTTACAATTAAGGCAAGTTGAAGGGTAAACTTTGTTATTTTTATTTATAATTTATAATATTTAGTCTAATTATTTTATATTTATATAGGAATTTTGTTGGAATTGTAAATTTGAGTTGTGTAGTGCACACAATTCAACTGTCCGTGAGATGTCTTTTGATTTATAAATTTTTTTATCCATTCAAAAATATGATTTAAATAACAAAAATAGAATTTTGTAAAAAATAGAATTACCAAAATGGGCCTAAAATTCCAAAACATAGAATAATTAAACTACACCTACTTATAATATTTAACTAGTGGTCATATAAATTAAATGGAGAGTAAACTTGGATATGAATTTAACTTCCATGGAATATTATAAAATATTTCTAATAATAGTAATAGATGAAAGGTAGAAATCTATCTCAAAATCATTTATGTCCTTTTTGTTTTTTAATTAAATTGATTAATTAAAAAAAACGACATGGTTTATATTTCTTTGGGCACATGGTATTGGCTCATGGTATCCTAACAATTCCTATTCACATGTTAAGAATATTCATATTAAGTGGAGTGAATCTCTATGGTTAAGAATCTTGTTACATGCTTTTTAAAGGCGTTGTCTAATGAGGTGACAATTTGGCCTAGACTGTGACATTTTCACCAAAATCAAATGTTTTTCTATTGGAGTGAAACTTTATGGTTAAGAATCTTGCTACATGTTTTTTAAAGGCCTTGTCTTCAAATTTGGCCGCTAACTTTTTCACCAAAATCAAATGTTTTTTATTTTGCAAAATTTTAATTTTGAAGTGTTTGATTCAGCACTGTCAAACCCCCTAGGGCACCTAAAATTATATAGTTTGAGAGTAACCTATATTTCCAACATCAGAATTTTCCATGTGTATCATAAAGTAAAGAATAGAATTTACCAATCATTGTCATTTAATTTATATGGCTACTAGTTATGCCCATAGGTGTGTCTATTTTGAAATGGGGTTTATAATATAATTTTCAATAGTTATTTGGTGGGTGGTAGGGACTTAACCTCCATGGTATATTTGATAATATTCATAATAGTATATACAAATCCATAGTTGGGACTATTATAAAGGGGGTAGTCTAACTTATAGAATAAATGACATTTTTCATGACCCTTTCTCTGGTTAATTTTAATCAAAATCCGATGGATATTTTTAAAAACTTGAGTTTAAATTTTTTAATCTGCATAATTCTAGTGGTCGCGGGGCTTTTCACAGTGTTGAATCTATTTATGCATTCAAAATTTTATTTTTGGCAATAAAAAATCGTGAAATTATATTGCCCAATTTTGGTGAATTCCAGTGAAAAGGTGATAAAAAACCGTCAATCTAATAATTAAATGAAATGGCTCTCCAGGTGAGAACCTAGAGAGTGTACAAACACTCACACAATCTATTACAATCAATCAAGAGAACAGCCTAGTACATATAGGCTTTCTCACAATCAGGTGGTTTGAACCACTCCCTGAATATTAGGATCTGAGATCTAAAATTAGAGTCTCAATCCTATCCTAACTGTATCTTTCTCCATTAATTCTAACACTCCCCCTTAATGGAGAAAGAGTATTGAACAATAACATACGCCTGTTGGTCTAGTCTTAGCTAGGCTTACAATAAAAACATGAAAAACTTGGTAACAGAGGTTTTCATTTTGGTCTTTATGCTCGTGACTCCATACTTGTTCATTCCGAGGTGAGGTTTCATCTTCACTTTCCTCATCGTGAGGTAGTGATGTGTTTGCACCTCATTTATTCCCCTGTGAAGGAAAACTTGAATTCTTGTTCTCATCCTTCTCAGAATTATGGTAGGCTTAATAGGAGAATGTTTTCTCTCACTATTTCTGGTGTCAATCATCTGAACATCAGCGATGATATCTTCACCATTGATTACTGCAATTTCTATGTTAATTTCATAAAGACATGGTGTTTCAAGCCATGCTTCAAGAAATTTCAATTCTTCTTCAAAATTCATTTTTGTTTATTGCCTACCAATATCTGCACAAAAAACAATGTTAGATTTATAAAGATGACCACAATTACTTTCATCTTCCTGCTCCTTCAGGAGAGCTTTCATTTCACCATCTCTCCCTACTTCATCCCTTTCTGCTGACATAATTATGCCTTCATCCAGTTATGTTGCTGCAAGCATGTTCTACATTTGATCTGTATGTGAAGATAGGCCTTCCTTCTCACCAAATAGTAATTCATCAATAAGATGTTTTTCAATCATCAAATTGATCCACTCATCATGAGATATATAAGTCTCATCAAACTTGATTTCTTCATCAGGAAAACTTTCAGGTTCTACAATAATGGATGTGTTTTCATCATTACAAGTTTCAATTATAGATACACATTCATCACCCATCATTGCATCTTCAATTTCACAATCAAATATGGGATCATTATCAAGAGCAATATCTTCAGCATCATTGCCCTCATTCAAACAGTATTTCATCTCTAAAACATCCCATAAAAACTTTGTACTAAAAATCTCTCCATATTCATATATTATGCCGAGTATGATGTTGTCATCTACTGCAGATGTTATAGGACTTAATACTAATGTATCTCCACTATCATTAATAACATCTTTAACATAATCCAGTAAATTTAACTTCCATAGTATTGTTTTCATTTCATTTGCCCAGCTTTCATAATTCATACCTGAAAAAGATGGTAAATCTGGCATTAACCATTTAATACTCTCACTAAATTCCAAATCTGCACCTTGATCAGCAGCTGGTCCATCACCGTCAACTTGAAACAAATCACAAAATTCTGCAACACAATAATTTTCACTTCTTTGTTGATGCTTTCTCATAAATTTTCTTCGAGACTCTTTCAATTTACTTTGAAGACCCATTTTCTCCTCTTATTTTCTCCCTTGCAAGAACACTTCGACCAGGAATAGTTTCTTGCCCATTGCACTTTTATTGGGGCATTCAAGTTGAAGTCTTAGCATATAAATTCACCGATCTTAAAGGGTTTCTCAGCAAAATTCAACCTCTCTAAAGAGTTGAAGCACTTAAACAGTCCTGGAACGCCAGCCAAACTCATTATGCCGCTGCGTCCACTAATTCATGCATCCATATCAGCAACTTCTTCAAGGAGGCAGCGTTTGCAGGAATGAGGTAGCGTTAACCAACTTTCCACTATAGCAAGCAGCGTAGGGAGGCAGCATTCATAGCGTTAACCCACATAGGCACCACGGCTCCTCACGCTCCTCCTGTCTGAGGGCTGAGACAACACCGGAGCCTCAATGGTAGCGTCAGCTCTCAGTCTCTGAGCCTCAACGCATTCAATCAATAGCCTCGTTGACACTTCTAGCAATGATGGCATCCAATGCAGGAAATTGTACTCTACATCTCAAGGATGGCACCGACGTCTTGCTCAATCATGGTGATCAGCTGAGATCCGATCCGCTCTCTCTAAATTCGCATCTCCTCCTTCCGCAACCTCTTCAACCCGGGCAACAATCCACGCACCCAGCTCCCTCGCGATCTGTAACGTCCTTCACGTGTCTCATGTCGTCTCGCACACAGTCACTGCGCCTCATGCAACACTTCGAGCTCATGGGCTCACAGCTCTTGGTCTCACGTAGCACTCTGTGCTCTGAGCTCATGGTTCTGTTGTGTCTCCCACTTGACAAACCGCACACAGGCCTCGCACAAAGCATATCTGAAGATTGATGCTTCAGCAAATGGCTTCAATTATCACACACGATCTCCTCTTCGTAGAGATCTCTCTGGCCCTCCAGTCAAGAAGCGCAGCACGCCACCCAGCTCAACGCAGGCTAGATCTGGACATTTCAGCAGATCTTGATAGGGGCCTCGAAATCAAACAAATTATCGAATCTCAGCCTCCCTTATCGAGTCAGAAACGACCTTCAAACAGAGATTCTCGTATGCAATGGCCGACCCAGGAGTTTCCTCAGATGCAACAGCACCACTGTTCAGAATTTTTCTGAAGCTTCGCATAACACCACTGGCTCAACTACTTGACGCATCAGCTAGCACTCACACTAAATTTTGGCTCCACCAGTAGCACCAAATCTATCCACAAACAGATCTGCCACCAGCCACGCAATCACATATCTGCTGGTCTATTGAAATATGGCCGCTCCAAAGCACCAGAGGTCGTAGCACAAAATCAATCATGCTGCAGATCAAGAAACGCAGCAGTCGTCCACACCACTTGCAAATGCAAAAAATCCTCTCGTTGGCAGCGTTCCAGCTGGGATCGTAGCAGTCGCCTGCCCACCTCCTTTTGCTTGCCCGCAACTTCACGCAGGAGAACCGCTCCACTTCGAAGCAACGTTCCAGGAGAAACTAACAACAACGCTCCTCACACAGGCTCTTAGCCTCCAAAGACTTAGCCTTAACCACCATGGAGATAGAACAACACACAGACTTCTGATCCTGTGCTCTGATACCATGATAAAAGACCGTCAATCTAATAATTAAATGAAATGGCTCTCCAGGTGAGAACCTAGAGAGTGTACAAACACTCACACAATCTATTACAATCAATCAAGAGAACAGCCTAGTACATATAGGCTTTCTCACAATCAGGTGGTTTGAACCACTCCCTGAATATTAGGATCTGAGATCTAAAATTAGAGTCTCAATCCTATCCTAACTGTATCTTTCTCCATTAATTCTAACAAAAGGATTCTTTCATTTATAAGTTAGACTAAGCCTTTATAAAGTAGCTATGTTCTTTTCACCCTTTCAATTATTTATTAATTAAAAAGAAAAAAAATCATATGAACAAATGTCATATAGAGTGAGTGATGGTTTTTTGGGCAAGTGGTGCTTGGCTCGACTGATAATTTATAATATAAAATTTTTTCTTAAAGCTAATAAAAGAGAATATCATGAATTATACAAAATATTCACATGATTATGGTTGTCATCAAATTATTTACATCCAGCTCCCACATAAACATAGTATTGTCCAGGATTGAACCACAAGATCTGTGGGGACCAAATTTACATCCAGCTCCCACATAAACATAGTATTGTCCAGGATTTTTTGCTTTCCTGGAAAATTTGAAACAAAAAAGAATTTCATTTTAAAATGTGGAGCCTTCAAAGACAACAAATACAAATATTTTGACTACTAGCTCTTGAAATAGAGATTTGTCCAGAAACAAACAAAAAAAAAAATCATTATAAAAATAACTTTATTATAAAAATAACTATTTCTTCTTCTTCACATTAAATATTAAAAAGTCAATTTCAAACCAAAAAATTTCTTGAAAAAATTTCTTTTCATATAAATTCATGTTAACCTCCATATTATTTAATCTTTGTGCTTCCCTTACACGAAAAATATTATAGGGAACCACCATATTCGCCAAGCCAACTCACTGCAAAGTCAAAGGAGATGTATGATCTCATTTTTTTTATGTGGACATGGACACGTAAACCGAACTCTTACGTTCTTGCTTGATATGGCATGTGGGATAGTTATAAAATATAATTTTCCTATAACCGGAATATTTTACATTGATGTGGACAAGCCATTCAAGTTCAGTGAACTCTTACGTTCTCTCTTGCTATTACATATGGGATAATTATAAAATATAATTAAATTTTATATTTGGAGTTGTTGTATTATAGGAAGTTGTTTATTTATAGAGTAAATTGAATTAGAGATAGGAATTTGGTGATTTTTATTATTGATAGTAGGAATATTTGAATCTTTTTTATGGTGGAAATAAATTCAGTATCATCAAAAATTCTAAGAGTATCCAAAATCTTGAAGCTTGACAGTTGTATCTAAAATTTCCAAAAACAAATTCTAGATTTTACCAAAATCTAACTAAAATATCTATTATTTTCAGAGCCAATTTACTTAAGTTTTAAACTACATCTTATCACAACAAAAATACAAAAATTATCTTTTAAATAAATCAATACAATCTTTTCATAAACTTTATGTCTAATTAATCAAATATTATAAAAAAAATTAGTGTATTAGCAAAATATAAAAATTGTATTTTAAATAAATTAATACAATCTTTTTATAAACTTGATGTCTAATTAATCAAATGTTGTAAAAATATTCTAGTGTATTATGATTTTTTTCAAAATATTTAATTTCTTTAACTTAAAGTTAAATAAAATTTAATCTTCATACAAATTAATTATTCAATATTCAAATAGTATTTGTATACTCTATCCACATACAAATAGATTTTATATATTTTATGCACATGAAATAGAAATTAATTATGTAAATAATATTTATTTACTCTATCCACATGTAAATAGGGTTCATATACTTTATCCACATGAGGTTCTATACAAAGAGCAACAACATTCAAGTCATTCGAGTTAACAACAATATGCAATTTTTCTCTTCTTTCTCTTGAAGACGTGATCTTTGCTACACTAAATTATTTATGGTCGATACTAGGTTTGTTTCTAATTAATTGTACTTTATTTGAAGTTCAAAAAAAAAAAAAATTTAAGGGATTGAATCTTTTGTTACAATCTACATTTATGAATAGTTCTATATATGTTCTAATTCTTAAGCAAAACTCAAATTTGTTTTTTTTGTGTAGAGAGCTTTCCCAAGCTTAAAAAAGCTTATCACTAAGTAAGTGACATACATTTCCATTAAAGTCACGAATCACATAAGGGTTGCCAAAAAGAGAAAGTTCAATTTTCTCAGCCACTCCCTTGTCCTAGGGTTTTGTTCACTATCATTCACCGCTGCCAATTTCCTTACAAAATTAACCACAACAACTAATATAATCTCCCTATCACATTACCAATCAACCTCCCATGTAGTGGTTGGCTTATCCATGAAGTGAGCAGATATGGGAGGATGTTTCAAATTACCATAGCTCCTCCATTAAAGATGAAAATGGGTTAGCTTAATACCCATGCTACCACTAAGAGGAATTGGAGACATGTGACTAGTGTATCTTCCACAATAATGACGATGTATTTATATGAACGATTATTTTAGCAAAGGTTTAGGGCACACTAAACATTTTAATTGTGAGGTTGGGGATCTTAGGCTTGCTAGACTTATACATAAGAGACAAGCCCTTACCCTTATTGAAATGGCTTAAGGAAGGAAATTCATGGGAATTGTGATTGGATGGGACAATCTACCTATAAATGATACACTACTTAGTTACGTGGCACCTCAAACACCCAATCTTCCTCTAAGAATGACTAGCTCAAGGTCATCAGGTGTAATTCATATTTCAAGCAATTTTGACAATTCCACAGCATTCAATTCTACAGACTCTCCCCATAGAAAAGACTGACAAATTCCCAAAACCATTAACTCTGTGAAAACCATAAATCACACAACCACGTTTGCTTAAAATTAAATAAAAATCAACTAAAATCAAAATGCATTCAACATCTTTTAAAACAAGAACAACAATATAAATCTATTTACAAAGAAAATAATGGCACAAAACCGTACCTTGAGTGCGCCCTTGTTCAAGGTTCGTTTGTGCCTCTATGCACTTAAATGTTCAGCACATGCTAGAAGTTAAACCTCCAAGCTCATACAATATAGCACAACAAAATATAACAGCACAAAGTAAGACACATGGGAGTGTATATTAATCAAAATGAAGTAATGACAAAGTACATGTTTCATCATCCTTGTGCTTCAAGGCATTAATATATATATAAAACACAACAGTCTTCAATTAGAACCGGTAACAACAATAATTCTTTTTAGAACAGTCTTCAATTAGAACCGGTAACAACAATCATTATCGATATGATGTTTGAATCATTAGCTAATTGTTAGCTTGATTTCTATTCTCGTTTGAGTTTATCTTGAGCCTTAGTTGGTTCTGCTGGAGCATTGCTAGCATTTAATTGTGGTTTGAGTTTATCATGAGCTGGTTGAATTTTGGTAGTGCTAATTGTTGTTTGAGTTTACCATGAGCCGCATTTAATTTTCGTTTGAGTTTATCATGAGCTGGTTGAATATTGGTATTACTAATTGTCGTTTGAGTTTATCATGAGTCTTATTTGGTTCTGCAGGCACATTTTGGTAGTACTAATGGTCATTTGAGTTTATCATGAGCCTTATTTGGATCAACATGAACATTGCTAGGTTTTATGGTTATTTATGTAAGTACTAATTGTCGTTTGAGTTTATCATGAGCCTTAGTTGGTTCTGCAGGAACATTACTAGCGTTGGTTCTGTATAAGCATTGCTAGACTTAGGGCATTAGGAGTCTTTTGATTTTGAGAATTACTCAGCTCGTGTGTCATAGTGGACTTACAACCATTGAGTTTGTTTGGATTTTGTCATTCATGATTTTTTTTGGCTTCAACATGTGAAAGGTTCTTTATGAACCTGGCAAAACATCTATATGAAAAATCCAGGTTGGTAATAATTTTTATGATTTTTTTTAATTTTAACAAAATGAAATATGTGCTAAAGTATTTTAATAATAAAATAATATAACATAGGATCAAAATTCAAATTGTATTCCATGAGTGAGTATAAAAAATATTAATGAAAAAAACAAAAGCTTAGATGTATTAGGTTAGTGTTGATAGAAGTTAAAATAAAATGATTTCTTTAACTTCAAATTTATTGACGACCATGAGGTCCAAGGGTTGATATCATTTTATATTGAATATATCAGCTTTTTTTTTAATAGTATAGAATTGCATTGGAATTCGGAGTCTCTACATGCAAAAAAAATATCAGTGCTGGCTGTGGCTGATAATTTATAATATGAAAACGTTACAGGCCAAAATACAATGCATATAGTAAAAGAGAATATCAAGCAGTGAACAAAATATGCGGAGGGATAATGGTTGGCATCAAATTCTTTACATTATTTAAATTACAATGAATTCAAGGCTTCCCATGTGAAGGCTACTTTCATGTGACATGTGGTCTCTGCATCGTGGTATATCCGGCTTAAAGTCAAGTCAAGTGTTTAATTTTGTTTTTTAGTTTTTTTTTATTATAAGATTCAGGGGAATTGGTAATTGGTGGGGTTTTCTTTAGCGAGGTTCAGGTTCAAATTTAATTGGCTGTCATTATAAATTCTAGGCTAGATGCAACAGCCTTTCTAAAGATGTTGGGTTACTAGAATTTGAGGATAAAACTGTTTTTGCTTTAAAAATCACATTGGGTATTGAAAAGGGCAATTTTGACAACAAAAGATAGATTTGAAGTTTGAATGGATCTAGACACGTTTAAGTTTTCATTTAAATATACTATATTCCACATGAATACCATGGGTCAATATTATAGGTTCTCATGAACCTGGAGCTCAAAAACCACCAATAACTTAACCAAATCAAGTTTACTTTATTATTTTAGTTTAAAACTATTTTTATTTTAATGTAATGCTACTTTTATTTTTTATTTTTATATTATTTTTGTGGTGTGAAAATGTTTAGAGGACATTACATAACATTATGTTACATCTCTACCATACAAGGTTGGAGAGTGCCTACCAAGGGTTGAGACTATATTTCACATGAATACCACTAGTAACTTGACCAAGTCAATTTAGCTTATTATTTTAGTTTAAAGTTATTTTTCTATTAGCATAGGGTTATTTTTAATTTTTATTTTATTTTATTTTGACTGTGTAAAAATGTTTAATAGTAGGGTTTTTTTTATAATGACTAAGTAAAATTTATTTTTATTTTATATTGACTGAGTAAAAATGTTGAGAGGAAATTACTTGTAGAACGTTTATTCACTCTGAAAGATATTTGCATCTATGGAGTTAAGATGGATCTAACTTGGTTACATCTCTACCAAGTGAGATCGGATCTTTTTTCACTTTAAAAGAGATTTAAATCTTAGAAATTAAGATGGATCTAGGTTGATTTTATTTTATTTTTATTTTTTAATGTCATTTAAACAAGTCAAAATATTTAACAAATAATGTTTTGTTTCACATTTTCACTTAGCAAAATAAAATAAAATAAAAATCTTCAATTTAGATGCTCTGTTAAGACACTCCTTAATGTAAATTCAATTTCCTACTTTAAAATAATATATTGAACATGATAAAAATATAATCTTACCAAATTTTTAAAAAAAAATAATAATAATAATAATAATAACAAATACAAAATAAAAAATTATTTATAATTATTATAATTATACTTGAGAATTAAATAAACCATCTCAAAAAAAATTATTTTTTAAATATTCTATTTGAAATTTGAATCTTAAAAAATTCCACTTAAATTTTTTTAAATTGCAATTTTAAATATTCTCTGAAATTTACATCTTAAAAGATTTCATTGAAATTTGCATCTCAAAAAATTCCACTGTTATGTCACATATTATTAAATCTGGAAGATTCCACTTGAAAATTTGCATCTTAAAAGATTCCACTTCAAAATAAATTGAATCTAAGTTATGTCTCATATTATTAAATCTGGTACACGGATTTTGTGCTCCCCTTACAAACTACAATATTGGCCGAGCCAACTCACTCCGAAGTCAAAGGAGATGTATGATCCCATTTTTATTAACGTTCTTGCTTGCTATTGCATGTGGGATCATTATAAAACATGATTATAACGGGAAATATTTTATATTGATGTGGACATAGACATGTAATCCGTATGTAATCCGTTCAATTTCAGTGAACTCTTACGTTCTTGCTTGTTATTGCAACTGGAATGATTATAGAATATAGTTTTTTATAACAGGAATTATTTTATTTTATATTAAAATTGATGTTTGGAGTTGCAATGTTATAGTAAAGTACATAGATGGTAGTTCAAGTAAATTAATATAATCTAGTCATTAATCCTGGTGTCTAATCAAAAGTTCAAAAAAAAATTGTTGGATTATGACTTTTCTCTGTATATTGTCTTTAATATAAAGTTAAAGTTGACATTTCTCCATAGAATGTCTTTAATATAAGGTTAGAGTTCAATTAAATTAAATTTTCATATAAATTAATTATTCACACAATATGTATATATTGTATCCACATATGTAAACATGGCTAATATACTCTAGATATATCTTGTGGTTCCACATAAGCAACAACAACATTTAAGTTAACAGCAGATTTTATCTTCTTTACGTTGAATATGTGTCTTTTGGTCCACTAGAATTTCTATTGTAGATGCCAGGCTTGTTTCCAACTGATAACTTCCACCGGCTTGTTTCCAACTAGTAAATTATCTGAAGCTAAAAAATATCCTTTTGTAGGGATTGAATCTCTTGCTCCACCCTGCCTTTGTGATTACCTTGATATTTGTTCGAATTCTTAGACATGGCCCAAATTTATCCTTTGTGTTGAGAGCTTTCTCAAGCTCAAAACAAGTTACCACTAAGTAAACGGCATACATTGCCATCAAAACGATGAATCACATAATAATTACCAAAGAGAGAAATTTGATTGTTAGCATCCAAAGGGATGTACTTTCCTGTCGATGTTTCGAAATTGACTTGCAAAGAGGGAGGCCTCCTGATGGAAACCTAAATACTTGCAAAAGACAATAGCTTCAATTGCCTCTCCTCATCCCATCATTCTCCTCACTCTCATCCACCAACCCTAATTTCTTTACAAAGTTAACCACAACAATTGACATAATATCCCTATCACGTGACTAGTTAACCTCTTGTGCAATGCTTGGCTTATCCATGATGTGAGTCCATGGAGGATGGTGTTTCAAATCTCCACAGATCCCCCATTGAAGATGAAATTGGGTCGGCTTAACTCCCATGTCACCACCAAGAGGAATTGGAGGCATGTGTCTCTCATGTCTTCCATGTACACAATCAAGCAACACCAAGTAAACCATCTTGTCCAATAAATAGCACATTAAACACAATCATGCTATATTATCCTACGACAAACCTACTACCACCACAAATATCAATTCCCCGTAATTTTAACTTGTTAACAACATGAACCATCATCCACGTGCTATCCAAATACCTTGGATAGATATGCCACCATCCACCCCTACCCCTTGTTTAGAAACTTTGAGTTAAAGGGTAGGATAAAGATCCACCCTCTCATTAATGAGAAGGGTACCAAATTCTAATATGGTGCCCTTATTCACAAGGGGGTTCAACTTCCTTATTATTTTGTCTTAAGACATGGATGCTAGAGTGATTTGTTAAATATTTTAACTGAAATTGAATTGTTTTGAAGACTTATTATTTTGTTCAATTTTAGTGAGGATACCCGAATAAAAGTCTTGGTAAAGCGTATATCCCTTTGCTTGGTAGTATGACTAAAACTCTAAGAAAATATAAATCTATTTGTTCATGAGGGATTAAGATCACTCCACTTCCCCTCACCATAAATGAATCATTATAAACTATTACAAAATAAATTGTATATTATAAAAATATATAATTGCGACGTTGTTTATAATTAAAAATAAACTTAAAAAATTATAACAAAATAATGGTTATAAATATTGTTATGGTGCATTAGGTAAAATTGAGGTCATATAGTCAATTGTTGCCAGTTTCTAGGCTCCAGGTTTTGACAACACATGGTTTTTCCGATGGTATTTTTATGTAATATAGCCTATTTAAAGGAATGAAGACTCCTATTGTAATTAACCTATGGGAAATATATATATATATATATATATATATATATATATATATATATATATATATACTGAAAAATAAAAATAAAAAATAAAAAAACTTGGAATAACGACCTTATAGAATACCTTGTTACCACGAATCTAGTTGAAATTAAAGGTCGCCTTAAGTATCATCAATGTACAATCTACATGTAACTTCTCTCACTTCATTCACTCCATTAGTAATTAACATTATCGAATGTGTTTGTATATGTATCATCGAATACATTTAAATGTATATGATTGTTGTTGCATTTGATTTACATGAAGTTAAGATAGTTTCTATGCATAACATTCTTGTTGAATATATTTGTTTGGAAATATTACAGTAATGGGTTATGTACATATTTGTGGTTTTCCGAGGTCATGATATTTTGTTAATTTTTATGTAAATAATACTTATGTTGGCACTTATGACATTACCCAAACCCTTATGTTAATAATCCGTCGAGAACACTAGCTGTCGAGCATAGAATTCTTTGTTCTCAAGGACGTGTCCCATCTAGAGAGTTTTTGAGGTGTTAACAAATCAACAACTTATATGGTTTAGGGTTACGATTGACGACTATGAGGCACGAGTGTTATAGCATCAGATTTGGTCTTTTATGGCCTTGGGCGGCCCTTTCCCTTCAGACTGGGTCCTTTATCTAGAAAAAAAACATTATTTTAAATTCCATACGTGACTCTGCCCTCTCAAAATCGCGTGCAAACATGGGTCCAGTTATACCCAACCCACGTATATAATTTGAAATATGAGAAAATATAAAATTCCCTATTTTCTAAGCGGGGTTTACGGGTTACACAGGAAGCCTACCTACAGAACCCCGCAGCCTAATTGTATCCCAACTGAAACAATTGTTTTTGGGTATTATAAATGTTATGGGACAAATGACCTCCTCGTCAACACAGAGGAGAAGGTAACATGGAAGGAATAAAATGACCTAGACAAGACCCATTTTTTCCAAGGTAACGCACCCCAGAAACAGCTAGGCAGAGTTATAAATCACCTGAGCCATCCAAAGGAAGTGTTAATGCCTAGGGTAACGCTCTGTCTTACCCAAGGGGCAGCGTTATCCGTGTTTGAATGTGAAAAGGGAAATATCTTGCGGAAAACTGACTGGAATTTCCAGCTTTTTCTCAGAAAGAGTCAGTTTAAAATAGAAACTAAATGGCACAAACCTTTTATTAGGCAGTGCCAAACACAATTGAACTCCTATGGAAGGCAAAAGAAAATAAAATCGAAGACACGTCTATATATTTCCTGCCGTTTGAACTGGTTGAAATATTTGGCAAGGTTTGACCTCTCCATCTCCTATAAATTGGTCTAAGGTCGAAGGTTTGATTATATGTGGAGCAGAATTCATTGTTGTAGTGTGAGGCTTGAAGATCGGCGAAGTTCATTGAGGACTTTCTGCCTTAAGAATCATCACACTCGGAGATAGAGAAAGGGAGAGAGGAATTGGAAGGCTTAGGAGGGCTTGGTGCAACTGACGGTTGTAACCCTCCTTTTCATAAATCAATAGAACTGTATCTGTTTTGTCCATTCGATGCATCAGTGTCACAATTTTATTTCACTTGTCTATGTAGCATGATATGAATGGCTTAGATCTTCATTATTTAATGTTAGTTATATGTTGGTTTAATTGATAGAAATCTATACTATTGTGAAGATTACACGGGTGCTTTGATTGGTTGCAGGATCTGGATTTGGAGTTGGTGAAGAAGGACATCTACTTTGTCGCTTGGTGTTCTCCATAGGATCTGTCGTCCACGAAGAGGTAATCATTTCGAATCTTGCTTCATCAATTATATATTAGTATGAACATGCATGCAGTAGCTTTGGAACTTTATAGCTAACCTTACAGTTTGCCTTGGGCACTGGAAAGCCCTGAGAGGGATACACAATAACCACCACCCAAGAATATTACCCTATAGTAGAAATGGCGACTCCACTGGGGATTAAACCCCAAGTTTCTGAGTTGTTCCTATGACTTTACCTCTTTTCCTCTATTCACATATCCTTCCAACCAGTTTATATGCTTAGTAATCATCTCAAAAGCTCACAGAGTCCAGATTAGACCTTGATTAGCCATCTCTGAAACTTTACCTTGAGTAACACTCCCTCTAAGAGTGTTTCAGTGCGTTATAACGTTGCTTATGCTCAGATATAGTGTGTTAGTATCACCATTAACGACTGTAGCCTCTGCTTACTAGTGTTACCCAGCCAAAATCTGTTGTTTACACCCCTGTTGTGTCTACCTTTGGTTGTGGAGTTATTGACTACCATATTAGCTTCTTTTTCTGGATCCCTGTGCTTGATTACCAATTAGAATTTTTATCTTTAGTTCTGGTTTAAAGAGTTAATGTTAGTAGCATCTACTTTTTGAAGAAGAAATTTTTTTTAAGTTTTCTGAACTTACCTGAATTAATTATAAAATAATTTGGTTAAAATGTTGTTAAGATAAGATAGATAGATGTCTGAATCTTTAAAGTTGAACTGTGTTATTTGAATGTTTGGTGCACGGATGTTGAAATAATCTCTCCCTATAGAATAAACTCCTCATTGAATTGAATATTTAGAGCATGTTTCTGCATGGTTTTTGAGTCAGAGTCTCATCACATTTCATATGTCCACTCCCCCTCCGCAAGACTAGTAATCAAGTACACTAAGAATCAAGAAATAATAAAATTAATCATATAACTTTTTCTGAGCTCATACCAATAGTAGTTCAAGCTCGAATCTTGGGGCAGGAGAAGTGAGAAAATCACCCAAGATCTCAAAACTTGAAACTAGAGTCATTAAAAAGTGAAATCCTACTGCACTCATATTATCGGGACCACTCCACTACCACCGGAGTTAAACGCGAGACAACACCCAAGTGCATGAGAAGGTAGCCCACCTTTGAGTGCATTTAGTGGGCATGCCATATATTGGGGTTCCCTTCGGGGATGTCGAAACTAGATTAGGGATCTAGGTGTTCTGCCCATATAGTGTGTTGTCTATGACCGTGACCCCCCTGATGATGTCTATGATTTGAGGTATCTTTAGTTTCCAAACTTTTTAGGGACTTACACGAGGTGACTAGGGCGGGCTGCCATGGTACCTAAAACAGACGGACCGACTATGTCTTTGGTCTTTGGGAGGGTACTTGTCTTCACGAGAGTGCTTACACCTATTGTCTGAGGTTCGAGCGAAGCTCTAGAGTAACCGTAATTGTATTTTTGACCAACCCTCTCTGTATTCTATTGTGATACTAGGTTTCATCTCCAACAAACGATAGTACTCAGACGGGGCCACCCTGTTTTGGCTGCTTGTTGATTTATTTTAGAAGTCCTTTTTTCTTTTTTCATTTTTAGGTGTGCGGTTACTATCACTGAGACTTTATAATACATCACAAATAATTAAAATTTGATAAAATTAAACATGTCACTGTGGCTTCCTTCGACCCTCGTCGTTTGTCTCGACAACAGTGAGGTCTCCCTCCGTTGACACCGGAGGAGGAGTCGAATCTCGGTGAGCCAGTGCCTTCTTCGAAATAACAACCTCCAATGACAACCCTTGATTTTCACATAGCCCTATATCATACAGAGTTTCCAGAGGATCCTTTTACGGAAGGAGTCGTACCTCCTTAGAATCCTCCTCTCACTGACTCGTCGAGGCTAGTTGTAGTTCATATTACACCAGGCCAAGATATGTCTTCGGCTGCGCAACATCCGTTTCACAATCAGCACCCATGGGGTCAATGCCGATGGTAAACAACTCTTTTCCACCACCATTTTCCTCACCAATTGTCAGTTCTATGCCAATGATTGGAAACCCCAGTATCCAGGCTATAATTGGTCCTAGCAATCCGATCACCACAACTGTCAGCAGACCTCTGAACCCTTCGGGATCTGCTCCTATTGTGACTATGCTAGGACCCACGGTTTCTGCTCCTGCTAGCGGGGCTACTTTGGTTCCTTTTAGCAACCCTTTTGGTTGGAACCATTTGTTGAGTTCAAACCCCTTGGAAATCATGCCAGGGGGCAGTATTACCAATACATATACATCAGGGGGCACTTCGATACCCCTACAGTCATTAGGACAAGCAAGACAACCTATTCTTAACGTTTTTCCTTTGAGTGGTCAAACTTTCGGTGTAGGGTCTATGTCTATGCTTAACTAAGCGAATATCAGTATGCCTTTGGCTAACTCTATCACATCCATATGGGCGAACCAACCCCAAAGTCAATTTGTGCAAGGGGGTAACTTTTACACTGGGGAAAACCAACAGTTCGCCCCTCAGTACAACATACCCTATGGACAACAACCATACACCCCTATGCCCCACCCACAGAGAAATTTTATCAACAAAGTCCTACTTATCCTGTTGGTAACACATTGATGGGCGGACCCTATGGTCTGAATGGTCTGCCAATACTTCCTTAGCTAGATCCAGGGGAAAACACGCAATTTCCATTTTTGGCAGATCTAGACATCCCCGACATCTATAAACTGACTAATGATCCCATAAACCACAACCCACTTTGGCCTCCAGTACCGCACAAGATTCCGTCTGACATCCCTAAATTCAACGGGAAATAAGGGGACGATCCGGCTACGCATGTCACCACCTTTCATCTATGGTCTGTTTCTAACTCCATGGTGGATGATAGTATCTAGCTTCGACTTTTCCCCCGCACTCTCACAGGCAACGATGCCAAATGGTACATTGAGTTACCACGTGGGGCCATCAACACTTTTGGTGCCTTAGCTATGGAATTCCTTAAGAACTTCCAATTACATATTAGATACGAAACCGGCACGGAACTCTTAACCTCATTGTGCCAAGGCACCACCACCCACATCTCAGATCACATTCATGAATGGAGAGGTAGGCGAAGGCTCGTCAAAGTGCCAATCTCAGATCATCTCTTATCCAACTGGTTTTGTAAGTCACTCTTACCACCCCTAGCTAAGGACGTTTGCTTGTCTGGTGCAGTCACGGAAGACCAATCCATACGTTGTGCACAACATTTAGATCTGATCTATTCGCAATCTGGCATGTTGTATGATTTACTCCCCTATGCCCCTGGCAATCTGAATCCTCCTGCTACTCAAAAACACGAAGTGCACACTGATGGCCTTGTTGGTTCAATCTCCGGTGTGGCCATAAAACATCTTAGTGGGAAAACCTCCCAGCCATCTCTGACTTCTACCACCCCTATCCAATCGACTACTCTTCCTATCACTAAGGTAAATTCTGTGCAGTTTACACAAAAACCTAGTGGAAAGAACAAGAAGAACAAGAAAAATACCTCTTCTTCTAAAGAATAGTCTGATACTCTGAATAATCCCAATCATAAAAATGCTGCTAAGAACAAAAAAGGAAAGGATAAACCCATTAACTTTCCTTGCAGAATCTGTGCAGAGGACCACTTGATATACAAATGTCCTCGGCTATAGGAATGCATATATTTTATCACAAACAAGGACTCTGGGAGGACACATGTCGTCCTTCATAATCCCTTCCCTAATCCACAACAGCAACAGAAACACATGGTTGCAAACCCACCACAACCCCCGCAAAGGGGCAACGGCGGTACCCATCCTTCCAGTGAAGGATCATCCGCCATTTATGGCATAGAAAGTGTTGAACTCCAAACCCGAGCCAACCTCTATGGAAATCATGTCATTAACGCTCAGGAACCTGGTACAAGTTCGACTCCACTGCCGCCCAACGATTTTCATATCGAAAGGCCTGTTGCTGACCCCATGATTTGTCCCCCCAAAGGGACACTTCGATGCACGACTCATAACACCTATGCATGTGCTGCCCAAAACTACAATATTATAGAAGATTTGGCGCAAGAAACGTCAACCATGTTTTCACTCGAAGTATTCCAAACCTGCCCAGCGCAAAGGAAAGCTCTGCTTTCGGCCATTGGTGGAATTGATCCCTAGGATTCTACGCTATCCATATTCGACATGGAGAAATCTAAACCTCGCCTCTCACACCAACTTGCGTTCCAGGTACAGTTTGTGTCGAAAGGGAGACCAATCCATCGCACTATCATAGACGAAGGTGCTTTGACCTGCGTTATGTCAACTTCGTGTTGGCTCGCGTTGGGTTCTCCCACTTTGCCTCTGTCTTCGAATTACCTTAAATATTTCGATGGCCACACTTTCCTCCCAAAAGGCTACCTTGCTATCTTTCCCATTTTGCTTAGTGGGAAAACGATAACAGTGGACATAGAAGTCGTAGATCATCACCTCGACTATAATCTGTTGTTGGGTCGCAGTTGATCTTACGCAATGACTGCCATTATCTCTTCGGTCTTCCGACTCATCCTCTTTCCATTGGATGGAAAAATAGTCACAGTGGATCAGTTATCCTTTTGCACCCCCGATTATTCCACGTTACCAAGTAGCACTGTACCCCTAGTAGGAGGCGTTCCTGACTCGTATGTCAGCGTCGGTACCGGTCTTCTAAAGGCATCTTCCCTGATGGGTTTCTTTCCTCTCCCGCTGCCTGAGGTTCCACATACGATTGCAATTATATCCACCATTTCGGATGGCTCTATCAATCCATGGATCCTACCGGCGCCTTCATACATTTATCCCTACGGATATCAGGTGTCGCTATCACTAGTAGAGTTGGCTTATCAAGCCATCCAAATAGCATCTGAACCCTCCACTGCTTTGGTTTCGACCAATGGTACCACCCTCTCGCCCATCACGGTTCATTCTAGGGATCTCCTCGATGAAGTCCTACCTATGGACGAAGCTATTTGATAGATCATGTCTCTAGAAGAACAACCTTGGGCAGAGTTCCATCATCGTGCTTCGATGTTCGATTCGGATGTGATCACTACTCAATTCCCATCTTTTGACCCACCTAAGATCGTTCCCTCCTCTTACACGACTATTCAAACTATCAATTCTGAAGGGAACATGGGAAATCTTTCCAAGACTATGCTCATAGATATCTCAGTCAAAATAGGTATCGTGGAAAACATTCAAGTTGGAGCCAATTGAAATCCAAAGGAAATTGCACACTTCACATCCCTTTTTAAGGAATTTCGTGATGTGTTTGCCTGGTCTTTCGACGAAATACCCGGCATAGATATATCTATTTTTTAGCACGAAATTAAGGTTTATGACAATGCCAAGCTTGTCCAGCAAAGACTCTGACCTGTCCACCCTTGCAAAGCAGCCGCCATTAAGACTGAAGTCGAAAAACTCTTACATGTTGGTTTCATCTATCTCGTTCCTTTGATGGAATGGGTTTCCAATCTGGTTCCCGTACATAAAAAACAAGGCACCATCTGGGTCTGTGTTGGTTATCATGATCTGAATGCCGCTTGTCCAAAATACAATTATCCTACGCCGTTTATAGATTAGATTCTCAACGATTGCGCCAGATTTCAATCTTTCTCCTTTATGGATGGCTTCTTAGGCTATAACCAGATTGTGATTAAAAAATATGCCTAAAATAAAACTGCCTTCATGTGTCCTTGGGGTACATTTGCATATCGTAAACTCCCATTCGGTCTGAAGAATGTAGAAGCAACTTTTCAAAGGGCTATGGACTTTGCCTTTCACGATATTCGGCACATTGTACAAGCTTACTTGGATGACCTTCCAACTCACTCCAAGAATCGAACCCATCACCTTGCGCATCTTAAACAAATATTCGCTCAGTGTAGGTTCTATAATATACGTTTGAATCCACATAAGTGTGTATTTTTTGTCGATTCTGGACACCTTCTAGGCTTTATTGTTTCCAAGCACGGGATTAGGGTTCATCTTGATAAGGTTAAGGTGATCATTGAATTACCCGCACCACAATCCATTCTGCAACTCCAACGTTTGCAAGAGAAGGCAAACTTTTTACGTCGTTTCATAGTAAACTATGCCGAGATGACAAAAGGATTTAAGCACTTACTTAAGAAAGGGACACCGTATTTTTGGGATGATGAGGCTCAACTGTCGTTTGATGCCTTGAAATGAGCACTCATTTCCGCCCAACTTCTTAGTGCCCCCAACTACTCGCGCGACTTTCTCCTCTACCTGGCATTCTCACCATCCTCGTTAGGAATGGTTTTGGTTCAAGTTCACGATGAAGATAGTGAACATGTGATATATTATTTGTCAAAATATCTCATTGGACCCAAAATACAATATTCACATGTGGAGAAACTATCTCTCGTGGTAGTCTTCGTTGTCACACACCTCCGACACTATATATTGCTGCGGCATACTACCATAATTGCTTTGGAGAATCCCATGTGACACATCCTTTCTCAAAAAATTATTGGAGGAAAATATTCCAAATGGATTGTAATCCTCCGATAGTTCGATTTAGTTTTCACTGCTGCCAAAGCAAAGAAATATCTAGTCTTCGCCGAATTACCTTCCCAGAATTGACCCGGAAGATGTTGCTCATGATCCATTTCATGATGAATTTGTCTACCTAGTTGATTCTTTTGATCATTGGTATGGAGACATTTTGGTCTATCTCCAAACTCAATGTTTCCACCCAACTCTCACGTCAGAATATCATCGTCGTATTCATCACCAAGCGAATCACTACCTCGTGCTAAACGATAATCTATATCGTCATGGTGTCGATACTCTATATCGTCGTGGTGTCTCACTCTTAACAAGGTGGAACATGTTTTAAATGATTGTCACGTGGAGGTGTGCGGGGGTCATCTTTCTAGCATAGCTACTACCCAGAAAATCTTGCGTGCAGGATACTATTGGCCCACTTTGTTTAAAGTCTGCATCGCAGTGGTCCAGAAGTGCCATCCGTGTCAGATTTTCACGAAGAAAATGCGCACCCACCCTACCCCTCTTCATCCAATTGTCTCCATTGTTCCTTTCGCTAAATGGGGAATAGACTTTGTCACATGCAATCCTACTTCTATGGATTGATCTGAAAATGAAACTATTTTTATCTGTTGTTCAAAGTATCCATTTTCATTTAATTAAGTGTGCAAAGTGTTTATCATGTCTTGCAATTTAAACAAAGTGTTTTTGGTAAATGTTTTTGAGTTTATGTGTGAGGGAATGTTAATTAAAATTATTTTTTAACATCTTAAATCAGAAATACACAGTAGAAAAACTTCACCATAACAACACAACAACATGATGAGGCAGGTCACCCCTCCTCGGCTACATCTGTCGGGTCCAAGGCTCCCAATGGGCATGTCCTTACTCTATTAAGTTGCTCAAATTGTTTTTACAGTGATAAATATGCCTAAAAAGGTAGAAACAGCTGCAAAATTGAATTCATAAGACATAAATAAGCTATGAATGGCTTTTATTTCACCTCAAACAGTGAAGTATAGCCCAATGCAACTCTATTTCCCTCATGGCCCTGATGGCTCTCCAAGCTTCCCTGAAGCAAAAATGGCTGAAAAACACCTTTTTTAGCTCTGAAACCTATCCCAACCTCTCCAGAATACTCAAAATACCCAAAATTGACCAAAATTTCATCCAAAATGGTTCAATATTAGAGAAGTTATGACCTCCACAATTTTCTGCTCAATGTCCCTTGGAAACCCCACCAAATCTGGATGAAATCCAGTTAGGCGCGCTAGAAATGGCAGAAGGCAAAATTTTCTAGAACCACACGCTAAATTTGGGGGCATCATTAATTTTAGCTGTCAGTGGTGGCGCGTTCACATGCGAGAAAACCTGAGGCAGTTTAGTGCTGGCGGTTAAGTCGTAGCCCACGCCCATGGTCATAGCCCGCAGGTCACTTGGCTAAGGGGCTAGCACCCAAGGGCTTAACCATATTTTACCATCGTTTGAAAGGGGCTTAGTCCTTGGTTTCCCGCTTCAAGTCGTATGACCTCCAGGGCTTAGCCTTAAGTTCTCCGCCCGTTCAATGTTCAACCGACACCTGACCCGAATAGTTGTGCAGGTCGGGTCGACCTTCGCCCTCTACCATGACTCATTCAGCATGACCCGAATATGTTCACAGCTGCACGAGGGCCCGACCCAAATGCGTTCAGTGTGACCCGACTGCATTAAATTCAGGTCGAGTCTGCCCATAAAATTTTCTAAAAACATGTTTTTGAACCAATTTTTGATCCAATGGCCTGGGGCCACATGGCAGCCTCTGGGCAGGCCACGTGGCACCCTGTAGTAGGCCCTCAAAACCTTAATAAAAAAATGAAATTTTCCACACAAATTTTCTAAAATGACAATTTTTTTATGTTCAAAATTCATGTTTTCAATGTCAATGGGCATTTTAAAACTTCAATATATTTCTCATACGACATCAGAATTGAGTCCCATTCACGGTGCCAGAATCACAGCGACGAGGTATATCTGGTCGTTCAGGTTGCAACCAATTCTGAGCAGTTCCAATTTTGAGCATTTTTTTCCACTTGGACATGATCACCTGATCACACCTCCCCATTGGGAAACTTTTGGACCCCAAAAGCATTCAATTACCTGTTAAGAAGATGAGGGTACAGATCCCTCACCTTTTCCACCTCCATCCATTTTTCCTTACTCGATTTGCTGCCTTTAAGACCAACCCGAACATAATCAACATTTCCCCTCCTCGAAGTGCATGTCCTTCTGTCAAGGATAGCATCCTCTTTCATCTCATCCAAAAATTCTGGTAAGAAATCCTCTATGGATGGTAGTTGAATGTCACTTTCATAATCAGCAATTAAAGGAGGTTCATACAAATGTAAATTTTCCACATTCACAACGGAATACATTTGCATATATGAAGGCAAATCTAGTTGAAAAGCATTATTTCCAACTTGTTTAAGGATCTTGAATGGACCATAACGAATAGGCTTAAGATTTTTACCTTATCCTTGCATTCTTTCCTTACTAATATGCAACCATACCTCATCTCCTTCTTGAAACTTATGATCAACTTTGTGTTTGGCATGCCTCTCCTTGTACTTGCCTTGACTTTTTTCAAGTTTTTCTTGAACCTGCTGATGTATGAGCTGAAATATTTCAATGAACATGCAAGCTTTGTCAATGTCACTATGCCCATCAATGGCAACATCCTTCTCAAGAATTAAATCTAAAGGTGACTTAGGCAAATACCCAAAGCAAGCTTCAAAAGGTGAAGTATTTGTAGAAGAGTGCTTGGCCCGATTGTAAGCATGTTGAATGTAATGCAAGTGCTCATCCCAAAGCTTGGGATGCTTGCTGTAATAACCTATCAAAAGATGTACAATGCTTCTATTCACTACCTCTGTTTGGCCATCTGTTTGCAGATGGAAAGCAATACTCTTCTTCAACTTGGTGTCCATCATCTTCCATAGATTGGACCAAAAATTCCCAAAAAATCTGGAATCCCTATCACTAACAATAGAAGTAGGCAAGCCATAATGAACCCATACATGTTGAAAATATAAATCAGCAGTTTGTTCAGCAGTTATAGTTTTCTTACATGGCATAAGAATACACATCTTGCTGAATCTATCAACTACTACATAAAGATAATCATGTTGCTTTCTAGATAATGGTAGACCTCCAACAAAATCCATAGAAACACTTTCCCATGGTCTAGAAGGTACTGACAATGGCGTATATAAACCAAGCTTCCTATTGCTAGGCTTGCTTGTAGCACATAATGAACAACCTCTAATGAAACGTGAAACACTATCTACCAGAAGACGATGACAATACCTACATCAGTAGCCTTTTTTTAGAAATGTCAAATGACAGAAGAATGAGCTTCTCTCATGATGCTTAGTCTCTCCCCACCTTGGTATGTAACTTGTCCATATGAAGCAGAAAATTATTATACCATTAATCACATTCTCCACTCTAACATGATTAACTTCACTAATTGGCATACCTTCACTCAAGTTAGCATACACATCCTTAAAATCAACATCTGATGCATATTGTTCCATGTAGCTCTGATGTACAATAGAATCATTTTTAAGTAAAGTAGTAGCACTAATAATAGGCCTTGAAAGCATATCAGCAACTTTATTGAAAATACCTTTATTGTACCTTATTAGCAAGTGAAATTTTTGAAGGAAACCCATCCATCTGAAATGCCGTGACTGTTGTAATTTACTTTGCGACTGTGCAAGTATTGTAAAGGCTAATGGTCGGTATGAAAAACTATTTCTTTGCAAGTCTTGTAAAGGGTGATGGTAGGTATGAACAAGTGTTTCCACTTTTTGTGCTTTTTCAATCGCAACTCCTTATCATATGTGTTACACCATTTTTTGGTCATCTAACCTATCATCATTAGATGGACCCAAGCACACCATGTAAGACCAATTTTACCCCAAGTAAAATTGCTTTCACTATGTAAAATAACTTAATAAACCACATTTATTAGGTTGTTTATGGTCTAAACAGAAAACCCCAAAAGGAAATATTAAACAAACCTATATTTGTTTGATTTTCCTCATGGAATAATTAATTAAACCATAATTTAATTATTATTCCCGGTCATGTTTAACCCAAAATCAAAGAAATTAATTAGATAAACCTTTATTTATCTTATTATTTTCTAGGAATAATCATTTAAACCTTATTTAGATGATATTCCTTGTTAAATATGACCAAATCACCACAAATAATTAAATAAATCACTATTTATTTAATTATCTTTCAACCACCTCCTTAAATAATTAAATAAATCATTATTTATTTGATTATCTTATAACCGCTTCCTTAAAAAGATAAATAAATCATTTATTTATTTATTTTTGACAAATTAAGGGATTTGACCCAAGTCAAATACCTTTTTCCTCCAACAAATATAATAAAATATTCCATAAAAAGTGGATCTAGATCTGGTTAACCCATGCACCAAGATCTAGAATGACCCAATATTTTGTTATAAATAGGAGGGTTTTTCCTACCATTCTTCACCTTTGTTGCCTATTAGATCACTCTGGATCTATACACTTGGTCCCATTTTTCCATCATTTGCTGTGTGAGCTCCCATTGAGCTCTATTCTTTGCATTGGGTTTTCTACACCAACAAGAGAGATAAATCTTAGATCTGAAGTGCTGAGGACTTCCAAGAACCCATCCCACTGAGGAGAATTGGATACGCCTTCTTGTTTTCCTCCTAGGTGCCCAATTAATATAAAAATTCTTTCAAAAATTGTTCTTGTCTTGTCTATTGGTATATGGAGAAAACCCTTGTTTTTTCTACTTAATGTCTTTCCACGTATAGATCTGGTTTTTGCTGCTCTTTTATGTTCAACTAACCACAGATCTGAAGATATTGGCAGCCACTTTTGTTGTTAGGGCTATTAGTTATGCGTAGCTAAAGTGGTCCTTTTTCGTACACTTCGACAAAGGATTCATACTAACAAATGGCGACTCCACACGGGTTTTAAATTATGACCGCTATCGTTTTTCATATTCCTGCATATCCAGCTACTTCAGACCCTAGGGTTTCTTTTCAGCTGTTTATTTTTCCTATTTTTATGTTGTTTTTCTCACATAAAACCCTAAAACATTAAAATTTTTAACTTCCGTGTGTTTTTGGCCCTATTGCGCAGGTAAGCGACATCAGCCGCAACTGAGACGGCAACTTTTCCGAAAATCTGCCGCCGAGACAACCGGAACGGGAGGTCACACTTTTCAGCCCAAAAACTGCGACCTGGACCTCCAGGTCGCACTTTTCAGCCTCTTTTCTGCGACCTGCACTGAAAACAGGTCAGAACCTGCGACCTGCCAATTTTTCAGTGGTTTTTCTGCAATTTTTCTGGGTTTTGTTGAAGCTTCTGTCAGGGTTTTCCAGCCTCTGTCTCAGCCCGCTTTGACCTAGTTCTGATCTATTTTTACTCATCTAAGTGGGAACCTATCCCCCTAGGGCTTCAGTACCCTCCACTTTTCGTGGAAGAGTTTTGATCTGTTGCAAATCTGTTTTTTCAGAGTTTCAGCCCCTCTTTTTCCAGATCTGATACCTCCTTTTCAGACCTCTGCTAATCAGCCTTTCTTCCTTTCAAATCACCTCTTATCGTTTTGTTTGGACCTCCCTTTAGGACCTCCTCCCTATCCTTTCCACTTTTTGCTGATTTCCTCCCTTTTTCCAGCCACCTTGCCTCTGTCTCTTGGCTGTGATCTGCACCTCTTCTCAGCAGCTTTATCCTTTAGATCCCTGTCCCTTTTGACCTTAGATCTATTGGCCTCTTTTTTGTGTGTTTTGCCTAGATTTTTCCTCTTTTTAGATTAGTTTTGAGAGACCCGCCTTCTTGGGTTAGATAGATGCACAAGTAGCTGTTAATTTTCTGTTATTTCAGCATTATATACTGTTCTCTGCAAATTTATTTTCAGTTACGCAGCACACTTTTTTCTTGCTCTCAAAATGGAAAGGGTTTAAAAATTAAAATTAACGCACGCCACACATTGACCCTAAGTGAAGAAGTGCCTGGTTAACACCGCCTGGCAAAGACTCTAAAATCAATTGTCACTGCACCTTTTCTGCCCTTGACCTCACTTGATTCTGTCCCTTTCTGCCCTTGTCGGTTTCCTTCTTCCCGTTCATCATTGCGCCAAGGCGCCTTTCCGAACTTCTTGGCCTTCACCCTCGGTTTCCGGTCGATCGACTTTCGCTCGATCCCGCCGTCGTCGAGCCCGGTCCTCCTCCAAGTCGCACCTCCGACTCCTCTTCGATTCATTTGGTTCTCCCTCTCCTCCTGGGTTCTCCCCACAGTCACCTTCTATGTCGGTCCCGGGGCCTAACGTTAGCGGTGCTCCGAGGCCTAATGCGGGAACCACTACTAGCGGAAACGCCACGGGAACTACCTCGGCCACTGCCCTTCTTTGTTGTACATTGCGGGCCTCGGCCTCCCCGATTTCAATCGGTTCATCAATGACCCTATCCTGCCATGATGTTGGTTGGCACCTTTCATGCCAACCAAGCTCCCCTGCGACATCCCCTAAGTTCGAAGGCCTTGCGGGAGAAGATCCAACCAATCATGTCAGATCTTTCCACATGTGGTGTTCCTCCAATTCCATTACGAGTGACTCCATCTTTGTCCTTCGTTTGTTCAACGCACGCTTACGGGCGAAGATTCTAAATGGTATGTTGACCAAGCCACCTCTTCCCATACCACATTTGCGACCCTTTCCCAAGCCTTTTTATCTTATTTCCGGCTCCCTCTCCAATACGATGCGGCACGAGCTCTTGACTTCATTCAAGCAAACCTCTTCGACCCTCCTTTCCACCCATGTTCGGGGAATGGCAATGAACACGAAGCTTATGTCGAGCTTCGAAGATCGGGTTTACATGGGTGGTTTCCTTTGCACCCTCTTAGCTCCTATCGGCAAAGACATCGCCTCATCCTTTCCTCAAACCGAAGAATCCGCCCTCCAAAATAGCCTTGAAATATGACACGATCTATGCTCAATGCAGGTTTGTGTTTATACGATTCTTTCACGACCTCCCCCGGGCCGGCGGCGCGGCGCTAACACCCCGGGGGCATCTCATTCCGCCGATGTTATCGTTGGATCCCTTTTCCATCCCGTACGCTCAACCTCCTATGGGCTATGGTCTCCCTCGGGGAGGGGCCGGCCACCTCTAGCACTCTTCCCCCTCCCCGTCGCATGTATCCGGGGATACGGCGTGCCTCCTCCTTTTGCCCAACCCCACCTTTACCTCAATGTTTCCCAACCTAACCATTACCTTTATCCGCCGACTGCGTGCGCCCGTGCCTCCAGCCATATGCACTTCCATCTCCCTTGCCTCCTCCAAACCCACAACGGCACTTACGACCCCCTCCGGGCAAGTATTTGCACGGTAGGGTACGACTAATCCCCCTTCTTCTCGAAGAAGGCGGAGAGGCAATAAAGCCAATCTGCCCCTGGTGCGTGGACCCAATCACGGTGTGGACCCTAACACGCATAACCGGCAATAGGGCACTCGGCCCAAGCTAGACGAGCCGCTTCGCACAAATAAGCCTTGTTCGTGTTGCGGTGTTTTATGGTCATTACACCACGATTGTCCCCCTCTTACC
The DNA here is from genome assembly GCA_034641835.2 of Pinus albicaulis. Taxonomy (NCBI): domain Eukaryota; kingdom Viridiplantae; phylum Streptophyta; class Pinopsida; order Pinales; family Pinaceae; genus Pinus; species Pinus albicaulis. Next base: position 156,331,321 of record CM076569.1, read on the forward strand.
CCAGCATGCGGCAGATGTGGGAATCTCAAGCCACATTGCATGGACAACATGCCTCCCCTCATGCTCCTCTAATAGTGGCCACTACCCAACCAGTTTGTGTTTATCGATCCTTTCCTTCGACGAGATTCGTGGCTACCCAACCGCTTGACATCCAGGTCGCCACTTCCCCTTCCCTTTACCGGTTCGTCGATTACACGGATCCTTATGATACTCCGATCCTTCCTCGACCGTCGACCTTCACCTTCAAACTCGGTCTCGCCGGTACCCCAAGCCTCCTGCTCGATCACCGCCCCGAGCCTCCTTCTTTGGGTTCTACGAGCCTCTTTCGACATCCGGTGGCCCCTTACATATCCCTCAACCCAAATTTGAGTTCATACCAAGATTCCTAAGGGACCCCTACGTTGAAACGCGCTTCCGGTTGAGTTTGCTCATTCGTATAGTATAGTAGATGATTTGGCGCAATCTCCTGCTGCCATTTCCACAGCGGAACTCCTCCCGGTCGTGCCCTTCCCAAAAGAAGGCTCTGCTATCTGCCGTGGGCACTGCAGATCTGGTGATGACCAAATGATTGTTTTCGACACCACTCAATCGGACCATCCTCCTCTCCCTCCTTCGAGTCACCTTCCAAATCCCGGTCAAAATCCGGAACGCCAACATTTCCTGGTGTATAATTTATGAGGGGGCATCCACCTGCGTGATGTCCGCTTCGGTTTGGAAGCAACTCGGATCCACGAGTTGGCCCCCTTCCACGATCACCCTTCGAGCGTGGGACGACCATGCCTCCCGGCCCATTGGCACGGTTTCCGCAATTGTCCTGTCACCCTCGGCTGGTAAGGCGTGTTTGCATTGACGTCGAAGTCATCGACGCCTCGCTGAGACTACAACATTCTATTGGGGCGGGCTAAGCTACACCTATGCTATGTATCGCTATCCCATCCCGCGGTTTTCCGCAAGATGTCTTTCCCCCATAATGGAAAGATATTCGCCATTGACCGATTGGACATATCATGAGCCAAAGTCTCGAGACCTCACCCGAGACGACCATCTCTTCTGTAGCCAACAAGCAAACCGTCGATTCCTTGACCGGTGTCTCCCCGGCGTTTACAAAGATTCCTCCACCGCGGAACTTTTCCTAATCTCCCTCCTCCTCCCATCACGATCCCGACTTATCGAATGTTTGCATGATGTAATCGTCTCGAGCTACCCTTAGCGGCACCGCCTCGGCTGGTCGGCAACCTCCCCCTCGCCCTCGCAACCCGCTCCTAGCCATTCATCTCGGCCACGTAGGACCTCCCCCTCGGCCCTCCCCCTACGGTGGTCTCCATGAACCCCTTTATCCTCCTGGATCGGTTCCCCCAAGCCTTAACCATCTCGAGCCGTCCCCTCACTAGTACATTACCCCTGTCGAGCGAGATACCTTTCTGGCTGCCCTCCCGGAGTATATTTTGTCCCCGTCATGGCCACCCTCTCTCTCCCTAACGACCTTGGGCATACCCGATCTGGTACCTTGATCCTCCGAAAGGGCTACCACTCCTGGTCACCCCAAACCCCACATGGCTTTGACACCGGTTCAACGGTCCCCCTCGGCTTCCTCCGTTTCCACTGTGCCCCGGCACCTCTACGAGACCCTTCTCCTGCTGTGACGGCTCCCGGGAAGAAAAGGCAAAGCTTGCAAGGGGGCACCCAAAGACAAGACCACCATGGTCGGCCCGGCCCCTCCTCGCGCAAAACCTTGTGCCTTATGTGATGTCGCCGGTCATGCCACCATGCTTGCGTCCCGTATTCGGCCCATGGTTAAAGTCGCGTTCCCTGAAGCTACTGTCCCCAGACCTACATTCCTTCTTCGTCCGTAACCAAGAACCCCAAGACTCTCCGCACCAACAAACCCTGTGCTTTGTGCGGTGTTCATGGCCATTACTCCCACCATTTTCCTCACTGACATGCGTTTACGTGCCTCTTTAGAGGTGGTCCAAGAGTATGAGGTTGAAAAAAATCAATCCACCTCTCCCCATCCTTGCGGTGTGCATGTCAAGTCAGCGAGGATCCCCGCTCCCATCGACATCCCGAGTGTTCAGATGATGGAGTCTCACGCAGCCATTCTTTACCTATCCTCCTCTGCGAGACACTTGGAGCCCAGTCCCCGCATCCTCCCATGTTGTGTCACCCCGACCACCCCTTTTCTACCCACACACGAGATCACTCCACCGTATCTGCGTTGACCTCGCATGACCAAGTCCTGCGCCATCCTTGAGTAGCCCTCATATACCACCCTCTAGTTTGTATATGAGTCATAGTCATCCTACTCCTTGCACTCCCTCCCTGAGTTTCCGCTCGATGTCTTTTGTTACACTCACGACTGCCAGTCATTGCCTCTCCTCCCCTCATTTGTTGTCTTCGTAACACCATGCCGCGGGACCCTCCGTCCACACCCTTTCTCGGTTACGCCAATGGTGCAAGTCGTTACTCTCGGAATCTAGCCTCGGCGAGGTGGGCCATCTTCACCCCCTTACATGCCCTTGTTCTCTCCAACGGGGTACGCATTGGTTCGCCACCAACAATCGGGCCGAATATGATGCAGTGTGTGGTCTCTTAGTCGATGCCCTCTTCCATCGCGATCCTCCATCGCACGTTCGTTTGGATTCCCTACTTCTTGTCATGCAACTAAACGGTGTCTATCGTGTGCATAACCACCGTCTATGTTTAGACGCTATTTCACGAGTGAAACTCTTGATACGTGCATTTGAAACCATAACTTTCAACCATGTACCTCGAAACTAGAATCACTATGTAGATAGTATTGCAAACCATGTTCTGAGGCTGGCATTTATCACACACATTTCATACAAGACAATAACATTCATAATCATTAAAAACGATGCATATCCATAATATGTGTCGCAAAACATGTGTTTAGAGTCCATACTACGATACATATGACATGCCCATAGCATGTTACAAAAAACTCAAAGCTGAGGGCACCACCTGCCCTACATGCACACTAGGGGGGCACCACTGCCCCCACACCTAATCACTTTATGCGGCGGATCCACGAGCCAATGGCTCTCGCCCCCTATACTTTGTAGATCACGTATCCCCCGCGGCCATCGCCATGCGCCGCACAGCCCCTCGCCATTCTGAGGGGTAGACGATACATGGCTCGTGTGTTGGTCGTCTAGAGATCCTGCCACCCGCGCTGCGATACTCGGTCGGCAACAACTCGCATCTATGGCGGATGTCCTCCAGAAGGGCGGTTGCATCCTCATTGTCGCACTTGCTCTTGACCCACTCGGACCCTGTGACTCCGAGCTGCTGCCGGTCGTCCATACATATCGGCGGGTTTTACCGAAGCTATATCTGCATACCAAAAGTACATGAGTTAGTACCTATCTGCTATTCAAAAAACTTTAACATGCCCATACAAGAATAGCAATCGTGTCACTTACCATCGGGCCCCCATACTCGACCCAGGCGGAAGTGGCGGTGTCCGGATCTCCACAGTAACTCATCCCACTATAGGGATAGTCGTCTATGTATAATGGCATACGATCCCAATGGGCAAAAAACTCGGGTCGAAACACTCGCCGGGCCGCCCCCTCCTCCTCCTCTACACGGTGGCCACCCCCAGGCGCATCCTGGGCTCTCTCGGGGCCCCATCACGGAAGCGCCGCATACGAGGCCGCAAGGTCGGGATCTTCTCAAAGAAGAAGGCGCACAATAAGGTCCCATACGAGCAATCGTGGTTCACTTGCCGATTGCGGAGGCGATGCTTGTCGTTTAACGACCGACATCATTGTGGGCCCACCCGTAGTAGGTCCCATTCAACACACTCTCTACAAGCGTCATCTGCGGTGATGTGATGGAACGCACTGGTTTGCCCGGGATGCGCGTGCCGCTGCGGCCACTACGGGTCTCTAGCCTCTCTAGATCCTGATCGGTCTCAAGTCCCCCTTGACTTGGAGACTCGGCCGATAATGTCGTTCCAAACTCCATGATATGCTGCCCCGCGTATTACTGGCGTGTGTTCCCACCATCCCCGAGTGGTGGGAGACCCGTCGGAAATACACATCTGGAGCCGATCGGTTCGATCCGCTGCCCGCACTACTAAAAAGACCTCATGCTCTGGATCCCGATGGCCGTGATCCGAGGCCAACAAAAGGCTCTCTGCTCTCATCGAAAAGGGGTTCTCCAAAAACTTTCAGAACCCCAGAGCACAGCCACACACGACGGACACACTGAGCCGCACTGGATCTCGCGCGTAATGTACCCGGGTCTCTCTCTCCCGAGTTAACCTATACATGCGCCATACCTACACAAAAAATCATCTTTTTCGACATACATATCGGGAATACCTTAACCAAACACAAAAAAACCCAACTCTCGGCCATAAACAGACTAAAAACCCCTCATCTCCGAGTCACGAGTTTACGCCCAATTCGGGACTAGGTCGCAGTTTTTCCACACAGACACGCAGCCTCGGTCGCACTTTTTTGCCCAAAAAGTGCGACCCGGCCATAGAGATGAAGGAGGGTTTGTTTACGAGATTTTTGGGCCCTAAACGCCGAACTTTCAATCCATCAAAATGAAAGAGTAAGGTTAGGCCTCTTACAGCAGCTGACGGATCTCGATTCCAACGGTTGGTTTGTCACGCTACGCTCGCCGCAAGATTTAGGGCCTTCTCTCCTCTCTACATTCACCACGGCAACAACGACAAATGAGTGAATTTGGAGGGAAGCGCCTTATTAAAAAGAGAACCCCCTGTTCCTTCTTTTCGTTCTTTCGCGACCATATCGTGGCCCACTGTTTGACAAACCGTTTGCACCGTTCGAAAGCTATCTCAGAGCCCTCAAATGGGTATCTCGTTAGTTTTGTGATTTGATACTTCACCGGGACACATTTTTTTCCAAGAAAGGGTCACTTCATCCCTCCTAAAAAATCGAATTTCCTCACTTGCGACACTTGTGCTTGGGGGCACCATTTTTCCTCCTTACTTGTCTTTATTCGTGTTTCGATTTTCGTCATGAGTTACCATCTTGTACTCATGTTTTTATGGTCCCCCATTGGGCCTTTCTGTGTGGAAGCACCATCGAGTCACCCTTGTTTAGAGCATCCAAGTTGAGTCATCATCGCATTCATGGAGTCTATCCCAGGGTCCTTTGTACCCCACGTCGTAGCCCTCCATCCTTCATTACTTGGTCTCTCTCTTGTGTCGCACTTTATGACCTACGAGTCCTCTGTCCCCTATCCCTTATGATATTGTGTCGAGTCTTTTCCATGTCATTCATGCCCTTTATGCTCTAACAAGGAAGTCGTCCATTATGCTACTCGGTCTCTTCCACTTCACTATCACCATTAGTGTCGATCTGTCGTCGCTCTACTATTTTCTCTCGTGCCTTAGTTGATGATCTCTCATCGCCTCACCTACCGGCGGACCTTCTTCTGTCGACATCAACTCATTCATTCCATAAGCCGAGGTCTGAGGGCGGTGTGCAGCTAGTTCCGGCTTCCATCTTGTTCGAAGTGCCTCGAATCGAGCAAAGGGATCTCTCATTTCCCTTTGACTTGGTTGTTCTCCACTCCATCTCGTTTCGGCGCTATGCACGAGATCCGTATACTTGATGGTTCGGTGATATAGTAGCGGCTCTTGATGATTCCCGGGTGTGTGTGAGATGTCTCAACCCTCATGAGGGGGGTGGCCACCGCGGTAGCCCCACATGCCCAGGATGAACTCCTCTTTGCGGCCTTCGATGCGGCTCCGGATATTTGATGATGTTGGCCTTCGCCACTTGTAGCGCCTCTTTGATTTGCATGTATCGGTCAGATTTTGTGAGCCCTTCCCCATTTACGAGGGGCATTTGGGTTGTGCTTTGTATCTCATGTACTCGGATATTATTGTGTCGGTCCTGGTCGTTATCCCGAGGCATAGCATGTATGTGGGATTCCTCGTTGTATTTTTATCCGCTCATGATTATGCCCATTGTACTTTATGGTTCGGTCCCTTGTTTACTGGACACACTATTCTTTTGTACTTTGTCTCGGCGGGCATAGGTATGCATCCCCCACCGCCTTCGGCCACAAGTACACTCTCATAAAAAGAGACTTGTTGCACTGCGAGTCTCGTCTCCTCGGGGTCTAGTTCTTTAGCACACTATCTACCTTGCATTTCTCTCTGCGACTTCCCTTTTGTTGTCTAGTGATTGAGTTCTTACAACGTACTTCGGTCATACGATTTGCTCCGACACTCGCCATGCTCGGGGGCAATCTATTACACCATTTTTTGGTCATCTAACCTATTATCATTAGATGGACCCAAAGTACCACATGTAAGACCAATTTTACCCTAAGTAAAATTGCTTTCACTATGTAAAACAACTTAATAAACCACATTTATTAGGTTGTTTATGGTCTAAACAAGAAACCCCAAAAGGAAATATTAAACAAAATTATTTTGTTTAGTTTTTCCTCATAGAATAATTAATTAAACCATAATTTAATTATTATTCCCGAGTCATGTTTAACCCAAAAACAAAAAAATTAATTAGATAAACCTTTATTTATCTTATTATTTTCTAGGAATAATTATTTAAATCTTATTTAGATAATATTCCTTGTTAAATATGAACAAATCACCCACAAATAATTAAATAAATCATTATTTATTTAATTATCTTTCAACCACTTCCTTAAATAATTAAATAAATCATTATTTATTTGATTATCTTACAACACGCTTCCTTAAAAATATAAATAAATCATTTATTTATTTATTTTTTGACAAATCAAGGGATTTGACCCAAGTCAAATACCTTTTCCCTCCAACAAATATAATAAAATATTCCATAAAAAAGTGGATCTAGATCTAGTTAACCCATGCACCAAGATCTAGAATGACCCAATATTTTTGTTATAAATAGGGAGGGTTTTTCCTACCATTCTTCACCTTTTGTTTCCTATTAGATCACTGCGGATCTATACACTCGGTCACATTTTTTCCCATCATTTTTCTGTGTGAGCTCCCATTGAGCTCCTTTATTTGCATTGGGTTTTCTACACCAACAATAGAGATAAATCTTAGATGCGAAGTGCTGAGGACTTCCCAAGAACCCATCCTTTGAGGAGAATTGGATACGCCTTCTTGTTTTCCTTTCAGGTGCCCAATTAATATAAAAATTCTTTCAAAAAATTGTTCTTGTCTTGTGCTATTGGTATATGGAGCAAACCCTTGTTTTTTCATGCAATGTCTTTCCATGCATAGATGCGGTGCGGCTCTTTTTGTTCAACTAACCTCGGATACGAAGATATTGGCGACCACTTTTGTTGTTAGGGCTATTAGTTATGCGTAGCTAAGAGTGGTCCTTTTTCGTACACTTCGACAAAGGATTCATACTAACAATATGTATGATAATTCACAATAGCACCATTAAATTTGTCAGAATGAAATGCAATAGGATTACCATGTTGTAAGAGAACTACACCCATGGCGTAATCACGGGCATCGGTCTTAATCTCGAATGGTTGTCTCAAGTCCGATAATGCGAGGACTGGATTTGACCTTATATTCTCTTTCAAAGACTCGAAAGCTTTTACGTTTCTTGCCTCCCCATTGGAAAGCATGCTTCACACTTGTCACTACATGCATAGGAGCTACTATGGCGGAGAAGTTAGAAATAAACTTCCTCCAATACTCGAGTTGCACCCAAAAAACTTCTTACCTCACGTAATGTATTTGGGAGTAGGCCAATTCATAATGGCTTCTACCTTAGAAGGATCAATTATCAAAGCACCTCCTCCTACTATGTGTCCCAAATAAACCAAAGAAGTCTTTCCAAATTCACACTTTGACATTTTAAGAAATCAACGATTTTTCTTCAAAATATCAAATACTTTCTTAACATGCATGACATGCTCTTCTATAGTCTTGCTGAAAATTAAGATGTCATCTAAGTAGAAAATAACGAAATCATCAATAAAAGGACGTAAGACGTTATCCATTACCCGCATGAAAGTTGCGGGTGCATTGCATAAACCAAAGCGACATAACAAGCCACTCAAAGAGTCCATGTTTGGTTTTAAATGTTGACTTCCAAATGTCACTTTACTGCAATTCTAACTTAATTATAACCACTATGTAAGTCTAACTTAGTGAAATATTTAGCATCTTTCAGCTGATCTAAACAAAATCATATATCCTTTGGGAGTGGGTAACGATTCTTTACCGTTATCTTGTTCAATGCCACTGAAGTCCACACACATGCGCCAAGTTCCATCTTTCTTTGGAATCAACACTATCGGTGACCCACATGGCGAAGTGCTTGGTCTTATGAACCCTTTGTCCATCAAGTCCTTAATTTGCCTCTTTATTTTCAGCATTCTCCATGATAGACATGCGGTACATACCTATGTTAGGAGAGAGGACAATCTTGATGTAAGCTGGATTTCATGTTGAATCTCCCTTTTAGGAGAGTAAACACGTCGGTTCTGAAACATCTCATGATGTGCATCAAAACTACATCATATAAATCTGATTTAAGCTTGGAATCACAATTTTAAAATGACTCATGATTCACATCAACCTTGGGCTTTAACCATAAGATTACAAAACTCTTACTAGAATTCACTAGCCTTTTTACCGTCTCGCATTTACCATCGCTATATTTTGCCTTCTTGTGATGTGCTACGACAATGAACTCCTTGCCATCTTTAAAGAGATGATACTAATTTTCATGGCGATGGAAGATCGCTTTCTGTCAAATAAGTAAGTAATTTCCAAAACAATTCCCGATATATCAATCGGCACTACATCAAGTTCAAGCTGTGTCAATAAAGTGTGCGATAATCGCGAAACACAATATGCACTTTTCTTGAGACTTGTAAGTTTGCATCCTTGCATATCCATCCAAGTGGATAAGGCTTTGGATGTGGAATGGTCTCAAGTTTAAGTTGTTTGACCATGTCTTCGATATGAGATTTGCTTGTGACCCACTTTGTCAAAAATTGTGTCGATTTTTGTATGTTTTGAGACTACCCTCACATGGAACAATTCAATCCTTTCTTCCTCATTTGGAGCTTGTACATGAAAGTTTCAAGTACTAATGCTTAGCTTAGTTTCAATTTCCTTTCCCTTCATACTCTTCAAACCCATGGCTGCAATTTTGGTTTCGTCACCGAATCATCACCTAAGTCTTGTGGTGTAGTTGTAGTAGTTTGTAGTTTTCTTCTTTCCTTTGTTTTTGTTAAAGCTGAGTTTTTGTTTTTTCGGGATGTAGTTTCCAACGATTTTTTTATCTTCATGGCATTCTCTTGAATAGTCTTTACATATCACTTTCTCGCCCTCTTTTTTGACGAGATGCATTCTTTTTTTCCTTTTCCCTTAAAGGTTTTATCTTTGTTTTTCCCTTAAAAAGGCTTGTTTCTACCCTCATCAAAAGTGTTTTTCCCTCTAGCCTCTAAATGTGTAGCTTGTACACAAAACTTTGTCTAGACTAGTAAGATTGAACATAAGGATAGTATGTCTTAGGTAGTTGTGCAAACCACCTATATATTTCAGCAAAAGTATCTTGACTTTGTAATTCTACCCCTAATAAGAGTGCTCTTCTCCTAAACTCTTGGGTGTAGTCTTGTACATTTTGTCCCTTAAGTTGTCCGAAGTTTTGGCTAGTTCATGATAGCCTTTTGTAAATGAGCTAATAGATCAAATTGATTTTTAATTACGGTAATATACTTCGAGTCCATGATAAAGTGATCTTACCATGTTTTTTTAATTTCATCCTTGGTCTTGGCTTCCCACCATACCAATGTTGCTCCATCCATTCTCAAAGAGGGCTAACTGTATCTTGGTGTCGTCATCATGAAGGTTCTGTATCCTCAAGTAAACTTCCATTGCCTTATCCAATTGTCAAGTTTTCTCTGCATTGACTTCAACATTAAACATAGGCAACTCAAATTTAACATCAAGCTTTAAAAAATGGACTTTTACCGGTGGTTTTAGACTTGTGAGATTTATTCACGAAGTTGAGGATGACGATGTGGAGGAAGAGGATGAAGATGGGGATGGTGGATCACCATTTCCTCTGTGTCCTTTCTTTGACTTTGTCATCACTTTTATTTCTTCTTGAAGAACCCTTCTCCTTCTTTTTGGTTTTTAGACCCTTCTCCAACAAGCCTATCATTCCTTTCTTGGTAGAGTATCCTCACCATCTCTAGTCATGTCCAAGAAAGCCTTTCGAACACCCGTTCCTCTTCTTTGGGATCCATATCTTTAGGAGATTCTCCCTCTCTTGAAGACATGCTTGAAGCTGCTTCTATGACTCTTGGATGTGGCTCTTTGGCCCTTCTTTGTTGAGGATTACTTTTTGCACTAACCAAGGGTCCTTCACCTCTCTTGAGTTTTAGCCTAGTAAGCATCAAAACTTGCAAACAATCAACTACATATTTGCACAAAACAAATGCTAAGTAAAACTCTAGCTCCTAAGGCTCAAATCCTTAGCTACGATACCATCTGATCTGAAAATGAAACTATTTGTATCATTGTTCAAAGTATCCATTTTCATTTAATTAAGTGTGCAAAGTGTTTATTATGTCTTGCAATTTAAACAAAGTGTTTTTTGGTAACTGCATTTCTGAGTTTTATGTGTGAGGGTAATGTTAATTCAAAACTATTGTTTAACATATTAAATCATAAATACACGACGAGAAAAACTCCACCATAACAACACGACAACATGATGAGCCAATTCACCCCTCACGGGCTACATCCGTCGGGTCCAAGGCTCCCAATGGGCATTTCCCTTGCTCTATTAAGTTTCTCATATTGGTTTTACAGTGAGAAATATGCCTAAACGGGCATAAGAAAAGCTATGAAATTGAATTTATAAGACATAAATAAGCTAAGAATGGCTTTTATTTCACCTCAAACATGATGAATTATAGTCCCAATGCGGCTCCATTTCTCTCATGGCCCTGATGACTCTCCAAGCTTCCACGAAGCAAAAAATGGCTGAAAAAACACCTTGGTTAGCTCTACAACCTGTCCCAACCTCTCCATAATTCTCGGGAATACCCAAAATTGACTAAAATTTCGTCCAAATTGGTTCAATATTGGAGAAGTTATGACCTCCACAATTTTTTGCTCAATGTCCCTTAGAAATCCCCACCAAATCTGGATGAACTCCAATTGGCGCACTAGAAATGGCGGAAGACAAATTTTTCGAAACCGTGCGCCAAATTTGGGGGCGACGATTAATTTTAACTATCGGTGGTGGCGCATTTGCATGCGAGAAAAGCGGAGGCGGTTTAGTGCTTTGGTGGTTAAGTCATAGCCCGCGCCCATAGGTCATAGCCCACATGTCACTTGGCTAAGGGGCTAGCACCCTGAGGGCTTAACCATATTTTACCATAGTTTGAAAGGGGCTTAGCCCTTTGTCTCTCGCTTGTTCAACGTTCAGCGACGCCCGAGCCCAAATAGTCATGCAAGTCGGGTCGACCTCAGCCCTATGCCATGACTCGTTCGACGCATGATCTAAATACGTTCACAATGTGCATGAGGGCTTGACCCAATGACGCGGGGAGCATCAAGGGACAATTTTCATTTTTAAATATGTAATAAAGGGGGGTGTGACATTTTAATTGTTTTATTAATTAATTTGTTATTTTTTAAATAAAATAGGAGATAAATTATAAAAGTGAGGATTTTGTAAATATTATTTATTAATTAAAAAAGGATATGAGAGAAAAAAAGAATTAGGTAGCAAAATTAGGGAGTAGGAATTCTATGTACGGGCCTTTGTTGAGTCCACACCTAAAATGTATTTAAATTAGATTTAGTTGAGGATTAGGTGGAGAGAATTTTGGAGTGAATTAAATTCATTATTTATGTATAAATATGAGTGGTTTTGTGAGGAGAACACACTTGAATAGTTGAAGAGGCTGAGATAGTTAAGAGTGGATTGAGTGAGGAGTGGTTTAAAAGGGCCAAGATCTAAGAAGCCGCCCAATGTAATATCCGGCCACAAAATTTTAATATAGTTAAGGGAGTTATTTGTATGGCTCTTTTTCGCCTTTATTTTAAATTGAGCTAAATGTTTTTCATGATTTTATTATAGAAATTTTGAGCATTTTCGAATTTAGTGAGCGATTGTGTTTTATATGCGGGATTCGCTTTCTAGCGAAATTCTTGCATCATTTTTTGGTATCGAGCATTTAAGATACTGTTCTAAATCAGCAAGTTTGCATATAGTTTGTGTGTGCAACCGTGAATGCGAGAGACTCGTCATCGAAGAGGAATGGATCACGATTATGAATTTCCATCGCAAAGGCGTGGTTGAAGTTAAGTTCTGCGATGGGAGAGGGTGCATTGTCACGTGTGAAAGCCATGATGTTTGGTTGAAAGAACGGTGCTAGTAGGAATAATTGGAATCACAAAGAAAACCACAGACCTTTTTGAACGCGAGATAAGAGATTTGAACGAGTCAAAGCTGAAGCCCAAGACGACATGAAGGAACAAACGATGAATTTGGAGCCCTGTAACAAACAGCACTCAAAATGAATATCACGCTCGAAAACTTGAAGGCATACTGAATTTGTGTGATAGAGATCACCCATGCGTGGGTTAATCGATTTGGTTTCATTTAAAGCTTTGCTTCATGCGTTCTATATTGTGTGCAGAATGGGTTGAATTTGGTCAAAGATTTAAATCGAGAAGCGAGTCGATGGACGGTGATAAGCGTAGAGCTATGAGAGTTAGTGGAATCGCGGCTAAAGCGTGAGGAAATGTGGCAAGTTATGTGACGGAATGTTGATTAATTTGTAGAAATCGATTAATTATATGGTCAGAGGTGAAAGTCTGAGAAGGTCGGTTTTATATATGCAATGTTTTAGTTCTAAGTCAAAATTTTAAATTGAGATGTCCATGTGGATTAACGCGTATGAAGCCTTGACCTATTTTGGCAACTTCTTAATGCTCGTTGGTGTGTGGATCGAGCTCATTGATGAATGTCGTTGCTGAACCGGTCAAGGAGTGAGCGTGTTACGTATTCGGATCGGAGGCTCTGTCTTGTTTGAATGATGGCGCGAGGGCGAATTGTGACGGCGTGTTGTGCGAGAGGAAGATGTGGATGAGTGGAGCTAAAGGCTGTGATAAATGAAGTCGATCCGCGTTTGTGGTAAAATGTATAACATTCGGCAAGTGCGATTGCGTTGAAGCGATTGAACAAATCACCCGAAGCCGCGATTAAGAGTGTGTTGTCGAGTCTTTGATTACGAGTTGCGTGGATCCGGAATTCACGCGAGAAGAAAAAGCATTGTGTCATATCAATTCCTACGTTATATAAGGGTGGAATTACAAATGATGTGTTTCATTTTAAAAAGTCTGTAAGTGTAAACTTGATTTAATAGTTGGTGTGAGCACGTCCGAGCAATTTGTGTATTCGGATTTAGATAGTGACATCTTTTGTCAAAGACGAGCAGCACCTGCGAAATGTTGTTAAAGGGATCAAGGATAACGCTGATGAGTGGACGCAGCACGAACGGCGATTGTGGAGATACGAGGGATGTGGCTTTGATCAATTCAAGGAGCGATGTAAATTGTGATGCAACGCATTAAAGAGCGAAATTATATAGAAGAATGGTGATGAACGCACTTCAATGAAAGTATAAATTGCTGCGTATTTTTTCAAAATTCAATTGTGTTTTCAATCTTTATCTGGACCGAGATGAACGATTTCTACATCGGGGTGATTGGTATGAGTTTGTTTTAAGTGAGTTCGATTCTCTTCAAATTCCGAATTATTATGCTATTAAGGGATCTGAATGGTTATTCGAGTCTTTTCAGGAAGTCAATTGTTCTTGATAAAATCTTATATAAAGATCGTGGGGTTCGGTTCACTAAATCGATAGTCGATTTAGTCAAATTCCAACACGTAAATTTTGTTAAAATTTGAATATTTAGTGGCATAAACCTTTTTTATGATTAATTCGAGAGAGAATCGATGAAGTTTTAACTTTTTATGGAGAACGCATCGAGATGTTCATTGAATGCGTTAATCCTTTTATGAAAGATGCGGATATGTTAGCGTTGAAGAAAATGAATTGAAATCAAAGAAGAATGACCCAACGATGGTGTAGGGTTGGTGGAAGCGATGAATTTGAACAAAGGATAGAAAATGGAAGCGAGAACATTTGATGGAACGTAGCGGTAAGATTTGTATCGAGGTCGGAAGTCCTTTGAATTGGGTCGTTGAATGAGGTATGAGCCAGGTGTTTAAATGTGTTGAACATTTGAATGATGTGGAAATCAAATGGTTGCTTTGGTTTCTTAAATGTTTGATTTGTGGAATGTGAATGGCAAGCCGTGGACAAATATGTTTGATGATAAAGTCGTGATTCATTATTGTATTGGGCTTTACATAGACAAAGTCGAAGATTGAATTGAATGGAACATATGTTAATATGGGTTTTGGGATTCCATTGCAATCATATGTGTGGATCAAAGTCTTATAAGGGAAAAGGGGAGCTTATATTTGAATTATTTAAAATTCAAATAGTTGATTTAAATTCATGAGATGGGTATTTCAATGATTTTATAATCATTGTTAAGTAATGAAGCTTCAGGCATGAGATTTTAAATTTTTTGGGCTGATTGTTTGGGTTTGATAGCCATGAATTAAAAGATAGCTTCCACATATTAATTGAGATTGCCGGATTGTGAAAATTGAGGACCATTTCGGTTTTTTAAATGGAAATGCATTTGTATATGCATCTATAAGTGGAGATTGTGGGTTAGCGGGGTATGCCCGCTATCAAGTGGTATCTGAGTGTGTGAATGTGGGTTTGCAGCCTTTTGGGTTACTATCAATTAACACATGCATGCTAAGGTGTGTTTGCAAGCAAGTTGTAGCAAAAAGGTTGCCGAGGATTGGTCCCGAGGACAAAGAGAAGCCAAGCACAAGAGGAGAAGTTTCATTTTGATGAATGACAAGTGCGAAGAATTGCGGGGAAGTGGCTTAAATGAAGTCCACAGGGGAAGATGACTGTTGATATTCATTTTCAGAGATCGCGATGAAGAGTATGAGTGGGAGAAGAGCTGAGATAACAATTCACCTTGAATTGTTAATGAAGTTGTTGCGAGGGAAAAATGTGAGAAACCGGACACATGGTTGGACCATGAGAAAGAAGGTGAAGTGGCGAAGCTACACGCAAGAAGGGAAAAGTAGGTAAACATATAGTTGATGGAGGAGCTCGAGGAAGCTCGAGTAGATGTTGAGTTGTGAAGAACTCGGAGAGGTCTGAGTTAAAAATGGATGTTTCCATTTGTGGCCCCGAAACATGGTGAAATTTTGGGTGACGAGATCGGTGAGGGAGGATCTCATGAACTATTGGGATAGTTTAGAAGCATCCGAAGAGGTGATGGCAAGAGAAACGAGATGAGGCTATGAAGCCTTGCAATTTTTCTCACAGTTTATGTATGTTTGCGTGATGTGTGAAAGATGGTGAGCGATCCGATGGAAGCTGTCACAAAGGAAAATAAAATTCTTGGGGTAAAGTATCTGGTAGAGAATTCCTTTCGAAAGAGAAGGAATGTGCTGATTGGTTACAACAGAAGAAATCACAAATGACTTCTTGTCGGGGTAGGACAACAAGTCGAAGCTGTTATGGAACAGGGAACAAATTGGAAATGCTTGAAGGAAAATTCCAAGGAGGTAAAGAAGTGTATTTGTTTAATGGGATTGCTTTGACAAACTTTTACATTGTAATGATGTTGAAACCAGGAAAATTCGGGAAGATTGCCGAGAGGGAGAATGGAAGTAGTGATGAGACCGAAGGGAAATCTACGGAAGAACTAAATCAAATGAAGGATTCACGACGACGAAAGAGAGATGTCGATCGAAGCATCCGATGAGACCACAAGGTCTTATGTGTTTAAGACTAATGATTGGTGTGTGATTACGGGTACATCACGAGTGTCGAACAAAATTTTAAGTTTGTTAAAGAAGAAGAGTTGAATCTGAAATTTGTTCGGAATGATGTTGAGATAGCAAGATCTCGGGAAGGAATGAAGACAGAGGGTCTTATGGAAATATTCGGCAGAATATTGAAGCTGGGGAAGAAGGACCATCCGACGATTGGTCAATAGAAAGTGAAGGTATGGAAAATTGTGTAAAATTTCCGAGTTCTACTCCGATTGAGATTGTTCGGCTTATATCGGAAGTTAGATCTTCAAAGGAGAGAGTTGGAAAAGCGAGAGGATCTATGTTCAGGAAGAGTTATTGAAAGACACAGAACGGGGAAACATTTTTCAAACGAGATGATGTGGAGGAGGGACTAACCGATAGTCTCACGAGAATTGAAATTAACGATACTCGATGTGCTCGATGGATGAGGGAATTTCATAGCAGCATACTGAAATGTTTCCCAGCGACGAAGGGGCACTAAAGCCTTATGTTTTTTTATTCTAAAAATTGTTTTGTGAGTACAAGTTTTATTACGAGATGCTTGGAGGAAATATACTTGGATTGAGAAATTGAAATAATGAGGCGGATGATGATGAAAGTATCACTGAAGAGGCCCAGGTAGCAATAAAACAAAGAAGAAGCAACAAGATAAAGACAACAAAAGATTGTGAAAGCATAGCTAGTGGGGCAATGCAACATAAAGTGTGGAGACACAGAGAAGAACAATAGATAGAAGCGACGACAAGTGGGAAGTTGCGAGCACAAGATATGGGATCCGAGCATACACGAGATCCGAACAAATGATTAGGTGATCATGATTAATTTCAACCTTGGGAGTCCGATGCGGGAGCATCAAGGCCAATTTTCATTTTTTAAATATGTAATAAAGGGGGGTGTGACATTTTAATTTTTTTTATTAATTAATTTGTTATTTTTAAATAAAATAGGAGATAAATTATAAAAGTGAGGATTTTGTAAATATTCTTTATTAATTAAAAAAGGATATGAGAGAAAATAGAATTAGGTAGCAAAATTAGGGAGTAGGAGTTCTATGTACGGGACTTTGTTGAGTCCACACCTAAAATGTATTTAAATTAGATTTAGTTGAGGATTAGGTGGAGAGATTTTTTGGAGTGAATTAAATTCATTATTTATGTATAAATATGAGTGGTTTTTGTGAGGAGAACACACTTGAATAGTTGAAGAGCTGAGATAGTTAAGAGTGGAGCGAGTGAGGAGTGGTTTAAAGGGCCAAGAGCCAAGAGGCCGCCCAATGTAATATCTGGCCACAAGATTTTAATATAGTTAAGGGAGTGATTTGTATGGCTCTTTTCGCCTTTATTTTAAATTGAGTTGAATGTTTTTCATGATTTTATTATAGAAATTTTGAGCATTTTTAGAATTTAGTGAGCATTTGTGTTTTATATGTGGGATCCGCTTTCTAGAAGAATTCCCCGCATCACCCAAACGCGTTCGAGCGTGACCCGATTAACGCTCGAGTTGGGTCGGGTCTACCCATCAACTTTTTTAAAAAACATGTTTTTGAACCAATTTTTTTATCCAATGGCCCAGGGGCCACGTGGCACCGAGTAATAGGCCCTCAAAAACCTTAATAAAAAAAATGAAATTTTCCACACAAATTTTTCTGAAATGATAAATTTTTTTTGTGTTCAAAAGTCCCTGTTTTTGAAGGTCATTGGGTGTTTTAAAACTTCAATATCTTTCTCATACGACATCGGAATTGAGTCCCGTTCATGGAGCTAGAATCGCAGCGACGAGGCCTATCTGGTCATTAAGGTTGCAACAAATTCTAATAATTTCCAATTTTGAGCATTTATTTCCACTTGGACATGATCACCTGATCATGGATGGACACAACTACGTTGTATTTTTGTTCGTTTACTTCACAAAATGGGCAGAAGCCATTCCCACTTTTAAGGCCGATGGAGAAATCGCCGCTCTATTCCTGTTCAATCAGGTCATCTGTCGTTTTGGTATACCCCTCTCGATTATCATAGATCATGGGTCACATTTTCAGAACCATATGATGACGAAATTGACTTACATTCTAGGTTTTCAACAAGATCAGTCTTCATCCTACTATCCGCAAGTGAATGGTCAAGTCGAAGCCGTAAATGGCGTCCTAAAAACCATGATTCGTTGGATAGTCGACAACCATAAAACCACATGGCATCGAAAGTTATATTCCGCGTTATGGGCATACCGAACGTTAGTAAAAACTTCTACAGGCTTCACACCATTCCAACTAGCATTTGGCCTAGAATCAGTACTCCCAATCGAGTGTGAGATTCCATCACTCAAGCTCGTTGTTGAACTCCTACCCAGCAACACTGTCGAAGAAGAGTGCTTACTCTAGCTCGATCATTTGCATGAAACTCGTCGAGATGCCACACTGGCACTCAAAGCTCACAAGCACTGAGTAAAGGCTCAATACGACAAATCGGTCAAGCCTCTTTCTTTCCAAGAGGGTGATCTCATTCTACTCTATGATCAGATACATGACCTCCTGGGGGCAAGAACACTCCAACCATTATGGCTTGGTCCTTACATCGTCACGAAATTCCTTTCAAAAGGAGCTTACGAACTTCAGTACTGTAATGGAACACCACTCGCGGAGCCCCGCAATGGGCTCTATCTGAAGAAGTATTTCACCTAGTGTTCCACTAGGCATATGCTTTGTAATTTTATGTATATCAGTTTTGCCTTTGTTTGGTATGTCTCGATATTTTGGGTTTTTTAGTGTTTTTCTCATAAACACTTTTTTCTTTTTACATAGATGCCTTCGTCATCATTATCATACGTTGGATACGTGGATGGTGCCGATCATCATACTCGGCACATTGCATCATCCGCTTGGGTCCTCTACACACACGAGTCGAGCTCCTTGGTTTCGGGGAATTTTCTTGGGCAATGCCACCAACAATATTGTTGAGTACATGTCGGTGATACAACTCCTCACGTAAGTTGCATCTCGCGACATCTCCAATCTCGGTGGTCAAGTTATATTCCCAACTCATTGCTATGCAATTAAACGATTGTTATCACGTCCATCATCCGGTCTTATTACGTTATTACTTAAGGGTGTGACTTCTAGAACGTCAATTTCAAACCATTGTGTTTGAGCACATTCCTAGAGAATTTAATACATTAGCTTATTCATTGGAAAATTATGTGTTAGATTGGCATTCGGCACATTTATTATATAAAGAGTCATACATGAGCATATATTTTTTACCATAAAAATACATAAAAATAAAAAAAATAAGCGACAAAATCTCCAATATATATATATATATATATATATATATATATATATATATATATATATATATATATATATATATATATATATATATATATATATATATATATATATATGTCGTGTCCAATCAAGTTACATCAAAAAACTTCCCAAAACTTGGGTGTTTTACAAAAAAATTGGCTCTGTTGAGCCTCGCTCTGACATTTACACATCTACCCACTATTCCTCTTGATCCTGCTGCTCAAGATAGCAGATAATTGCTCTAGATAACCTCCTAAGAGGCACTAAGAACCTCTCTGGCACACCCATTGTGTGTCGTTGCAGGTGAACAGGGATCTCCCTCATGGGAAGAGGTGGCAAGCCCATGCTTAGACCCTCAAGGTTCCTAGCAAGCTAATGAAAACAACGTGCATCATCACCCTCTTCGGCAACTGCTATGGCCTTTGCTGCTGCGCAAGCCCTAGGTAGTTGTATTCCTCTCCTTGCATAGCGAGGGGCTCCAGCTAGACGGACAGGTGCTACATCTGTGTCAAGCAATAAGCTTCATGTCAAAAAAAAAATTCACCCATTAGACAAAAAAATTGCATAAACATTCAAAAGATAAAAAATACTTGAACACCGATCAAGTTCTTTCTTACCATATGGACCCCACTGAGTGTCTGGTGGAAATATCAATTATGAATCTCCTGTGTAGTTCATCCCAGCATAGGGATAATCTTCAATCATCAAGATCTGGTCATCTAGCCACTCAAAGAATGCATCATCAAAACAGTGATGGATTGGACCCTCTCCAGTCCGCGGTATCAAAGCTGACCAACGAGCCTGTCTTGGCTCCTGAGGTCCTAATGCATCTGTGATCATTCTGGGCCTCATTGCGAGCACCCGCTCTAGTATGAAAGACATGATCGGTGTGCCATACCCAAACTCTCTTTGGAGTCCGGGTCTTGCATCTTTGTCGGTTCTTCTCGAACCAGGGGGGGACAACACCTTCACACCAGTCAAAAACCCGAGGCTACATGCAATCTAGTGCCGTAAATACACGGGCCTTGGTGCCCATGTGCTAACTCTTGGCTCCTGCCAAGCGAACTATAATCCATAAGAGAGACCTCATCGGTCTCACTACCACCCGTGCAATAGGCACCCGGTTACTTACTTCCACAGTATTGTTTATGTAGTGAGTTTAGATCAGATCCGCAATAGTGCAGGGATCAGCCCTGGAACCTATCATATTCTACCTCGGTCCTCTGCATGATAGGCCAGTCAAGTAGTAGATGTCATCTTTCTCGATCGAGAGTTCATTACTCCCGATGTGAAAGACATGTTGCTGGTCATCCCATTGCTGGATGATCCATCTCAGAAGGTCTTCTTGCCCTCTCATCAACTCTAAACGAGCATATTTTAGTAATCTGCATCTACGGAGAACCAGAAAAGTAGCAGCATTAGTAACCATTTCGCATTCTTCCCGTTCATGCTCTCTTTCGCGCCAAATACTCATGGTAAACTTCTTCACACTTACACAAGCAATGTTTCCAATGGATTATTTTTAGGCTGAAACACTCTGGGATGATGAAAAACAAGTTCAAAAAAATTTTCTGTCGACTAACGCAGACCCTAGTGCAAAACAGTGTGTTCTAACGCATTGTCCCTTAACGGGCAGTGTGTTTAACACGGCCCAGACACTAGGCACCCGCGTTAGCCACTTAATAAATTTAGGGCATGCTCATAATCACATTTTAAGCTAGCAAAAAGAACTAAAATGAAAATGGAAAGCTAGGTGAAGGTTCAAGCTCTTACCTAGATCTCACAGAATCAAAAACTGTTGCCCGGTTCATCCACAATCAACAGCCGAAGTTTCACCTCTATCACAGCACTCAAAACAATGAAAATGAAAGTATGTTGCCTTCTTATAGCCATTTTGGAGGTAATACTCGCCCAGCTAAGTCTTTCAAAATGGTAAATTCCTGCTATGTTTTGTCGCAACTATTGGTTTTTTAAATGTTACCGATGCTCTGATGAGTTGTTAGTGGTCATGTGTAGATTTGACCGTGTTAGACCCAGTTTCAAGCTTTCTTTTTAGGGACTTTTTCTAGCTCGTAAAACTGAAAAAAAAACCCAAGTTGCCTTCATCGGGTTCGTTAAAGTACTACGACAAAGAAATATGAGCCATTCTGTTCCATCTTTTTCTAGCTCATTAAATAGAAAAAGTAACTGAGTTTTTCTCCATGGGACTCGTTAAAAATTCACGGACAGCATCGAGTTTTTCTTCGTTGGACTCATTAAAATTTCACAAAGAACATTGAATTTACTCCGTCTCCTCGTACTCATAACAAAATGAGGCAAATGTCCATTGAACATAGGTTTCTCACGTTATCTGGATTCAATGGACTAACTCATAGAAAATGAACTATTTCGGGCTTACTATTCTCCCTTTGTCGTGCCGGGTTATCAAACATGACAAAGGTACCCCCTGGAGTTGTCTTTACGATGTTTTTCGGACTCTCTAAATATGAAAATATCATTGAGTTTACCCGTCCGGACTCGTTAAACTTAATCGAGACGGGAAAAAATTTGGACAAAGTGGATACTTATTCTATTATATTTTAAAGGTCGATTTGGCGACACAAAATATTGAACATGGAACTTCCGAGAAAAACTCACTCACATTTTAGCCGAACCCTACCATCTATGAGTTTAGCCTTCGTATGCCAATGTTCCTGCACTAGTAATAAGCTGCCTAGTACCTTGTTACAGTGCCTTATATTGTTCAAGAGGATCCTGCTATCTATTGCTCCTTGTATCAGCCAAGCCATCATATACCATAAATTATTTGTCGTCAGTTATTCACATTTGCTCTTGACTATTTCCCAAAACAAAATCATATTTTCCCATTTCGTGTCGACTGATGTAGGATGCCTCAGGGCCTACCTTTTGACAGATCTCTTCATATCGACTTCAACATCTTATCTAGGAAGTTGATCCAGAAATGCATCAGTACCTAGGTACTTTTAGACATCAGTGGCAGGTCACCTTGTGTTTGGTTGGGGGTTCTCATTATTGACTCCCAATCGAATGATGCTATGAGTGTTAGACATCAACTTTTATTCACACTCACTAGATTTTACTATGCATCTTGGGGACCATCATCCTTATCGGTGGCCGCCCTCACGTCTGTTAAAAGCTTTTGTTATTTACTAGTAATCAGACGATTTCCCGCATGTTCGACTACAACTCATTCATTCACATGTGTGGAAATATGCAGTTTAGTGAAGCGACAACCAAGACCTTGGGTTAAGGCTTACACCATTACAGTTGTGTTTCCTCTCCCAAGCTGTGATATTGTTTTTGGAGACAGCTTATCAGTTTGATCCTGTTATGACAGACACTTACACATTGTGCTTATCGGTCGACACACTGTTCATATCTCTATTCTAGAGAAATAAATTTAATTAGCTACTGAGCATGGGAATTCCCGACTCAAGACAGATACTATATTTTCTTACATATGTTTTTGTTTTATATTTTTCTCAGTATTCCAATTCCTCTCATCCTACTACACTTGTTATAAAGTATTTTGGCCATCGTCTTCGCCTCTGACCTCACACTTTAGGGGGCATATGTTACAGGATAAATGACCTCCTCATTAGCTCAAAGGATAATGTAACATGGAAGGAACAAAATGACCTAGACAAGACCCATTTTTTCCAAGGTAACGCACTTGAGAAACAGCTAGGCAGAGTTATAACACACCTGAGCCATGCAAAGGAAGCATTAATGCCTATGGTAATTCTATGTCTTGTCCAAGGGGCGGCCTTATCCATGTTTGAATGTGGAAAGGGAAATATCTTGTGGAAAACTAAATGGCATTTCCAGCTTTTTCTCAGAAAGAGTCAGTTCAAAATAGAAACTCAATGGCATAAACCTTTTATTAGGAATTTCCAAACACAATTGAACTCCTATGGAAGGAAAAAGCAAAGAAAAGCGAAGACGCATCTAGATATTTCCCGATTTGAACTGGTTGAAAGAGTTGGTAAGGTTTGTCCTCTCCATCTCCTATAAATTGGAGTTGTGGTCTCTTGGTCTAAGTTTGAAGGTTTGATTATATGTGGAGAAGAATTTCATTGTTGTAGTGTCAGGCTTGAAGATCGATGAAGCATTAGGGGAATTTTGAGTTCTAAAATGGGTCTCCTAAGGAAAATGTACAATCAAAATTCACTTTATGAGAACCAATCACATTTTAGGGGTTGACATCATCCCTAATGGTTGAGGTGGCATTGTTTGAGTTAAAGGTACTTACTTGTCACATTCTCAATGGTGGATTAAAACTCATGGTTAACCATTGTAGTGTTCTAAGTACTTTTAAAGTCATAAAATAAAGTACTCATAATAAATGTCATTTCACACTTTTTGAATAAAAAATTATTATTGTCATTTCATATTTTTTGAAAGAAACAATACATATCCGTACACAATCTTCATGTATTTACACATTTTTCAATAAATATTGTATTTGTATATTTTGAAATATTTATTTTTAAATTATATATTTATCTCATTTTATTTAATATTAGAATTTCAAATTAATTATAATTTAATATCTATACATATATATTATATTATATTTATATAGTATATTAATAATAATAATAGAAATTTTAATTAATAGTATATTCTATAATTAATTATTTATGAACTTTTAGTTTTATTTTATTTTAAATTATTTAAGCACAAAGGAAAAATGCATTAGTTGTGCAATGATAATGACTTTTTCTTTAAAATCTCATTCTTATTTAGAGTCACATCAATAAAATTTCTTTATTAATTTTATTTTGGTACAATTTTTTAATTGAATTTAACCATGGTTACATAGATTTTGGTGCAAAAAGTGAATTGAAAATTCATAAATATTATTTTTTTGGTTAAGCTATTATTTTATTATTTCCTTAGGAGGCTCATTTTAGACCTCAAAATTTCCCTAATGTTCATTGAGGACTTTCTACCTTGAGCATCATCACACTCAGAGATAGAGAAAGAGAGAGGGGAATTGGAAGGCTAAGGAGGGCTTGGTGCAACTGACGATTGTAATCCTCGTTTTCATAAATCAATAGAACTGTATCTGTTTTTTCCATTCGATGCATTAGTGTCACAGTTGTTGTTCAATCATCTATGTATCATGATATGAATGGCTTAGATCTGCTTCGTTTAATGTTAGTTTTATGCTGGTTTAATTGATAGAAAGCTATACTGTTGTGAATATTACATGGGTGCTTTGATTGGTTGCAGGATCTAGATTTGCAACCGGTGAAGAAGGACTTCTACTCCGCCACTTGGTGTTCTCCATAGGATCTGTCGTCCACAAAGAGGTAATCATTTCGAATCTTTATTTTTCAATTATACATTAGTATGAACATGCATGCAGTACCTTTGAAACTTTACAGCTAATCTTACAGTCTGCATCGGCCAAGGGAAAGCCCTAAGAGGGATACCCAATAACCACCACCCAAGCATATTACCCTATAGCAATAAATACACCTCATGGGAAGGCCTTAAAGGGGAGAGAGAGATAGGTATCGATATTATAGCCATGTAGTCCCTGATCAAGTCTAACTTATCCTTGTGCCTCCTGCACTCCCATATTGTGGAAACCCTTGTTTCCATCATAGAGATGTTCATTCCTCTTATATGACATCCATGTTTATGCTTTTGGAAGGAGATTGTTGAGGCTTGGGCTAGACAGATTCGGAGGACAGTTTCACTTGGATTCATGGCTGAATCAGGTGGTATTCCTCCACACTTATTTTCATTCATCAATAAATAAGTTGTGTCTCATTCTTGATGTTCATGATCTTAATGCTTTATACATGTTATGATCCTATTATGAATGATTTCATGTTTTTATGTTTATATGCTTATATAATCTAACACTAACATCTTGAACATGCTTTCTGTTATCATAAGTATATGTGCCTTTCTTGAGTGAGTTACAAGTTTTGGAGCACTAGGAGAAGTAGAGGGGTTGAACCCTGCGGGATTGCCTTCAAACGTAGGACCTACGAGTACTACCCCTTCTTCCCATTTTACTAGTTTGAGAATTAGGACTGTAAATTTGTATGCTTCTTGTTGTTGTATGATTTTTTCTCTGTTGAGGTTCCCAACCCAGACCCTAGGGTACTTCATCCCGTAACATAATTGGTGACTCCACTGGGGATTACATTCTTGTAATTCCAAGTTTGGGTTGTTTCACTCTAGATTTGGGCTCTCTCCTTGGTTTGATCACTTTTCCAGCTTCTTTGATTCATTATCAATCTAGGAAAAAGTTCTAATCTTTTAGATCAGACTTGGATTTTTAATTTTTTCTTTACTGCCCTTCTTATACGTGCTTTCTAGTTTACACAGTCGCGTATACACTCGTGTTTTTCCAAAGAAACATGAGTACACGCGTGTTTCCTTGTGAAGATTAGCGTATACACGCAAGTTGATCACTGTCAAGTCGCATATTTCTAGTTTCAAATGAAATTTTCAGATTTTGAGTCCATTAAAGCCTTTTTCTTGCTTTTGATTACATTTTTTTAATCATTAATGTTGTTGGAAAGTGTTTCTTTTTGCAATTTTTCAATTTCCTATCTTTCTTGGTGAAAAACCTAGTCAACCTAGGGTTTACCCTTTTTTTGAAGTTTCCTTTTTTGTGTTTGGGACCAGGGCTTCTTGCTGAAGTTCTTGGTTGTTTTGAGTATTTGTAATAGTGAAATAGTGCTAATTTTCTCATGCCCGACATTCTTACTACTTCAAATTTTATTTTCTTTTGTTAGATTTATTGGTTTTTCTTGGTTTTTTTAGAAAGGTACTTCTGGAAATCTTGAAGAGTTTTCTTCATTTTCTTATATTTTTCTTGTTTGCTGAATTTCTGTGTTGTTGATCAGGTCATTTATTTAAGTGTGTAACCTATTTCTTCTTGTTCATGCAAATGATGTTTATGGCTTAAGGAACTTGAGGCCTTTTTTGCTCAATTTGGTGATCTTGAGATTTTGACTAGGTTTTTGCTTTCTAAAATAATTCATTGCATCCTTAAAAAGAAAAATACATAAAAAAATATTTTTTTGCCTCTTCTTTTTCTTTCAATTTTGTTTTAAGGCTTCCTTGTCATTTTTGAGCAAGTGAAAATTTTTTCATTTGGTCAAATTTGCTTAGTTTTGGGAAAGGTTCTTGTTTGAATTTGCCTCTTCTTGTGTCAAGTTTTTGACCTCTTTGTTGGGAGAAGTTCTTGTTTGAATTTGTCCCTCTTTGTGTCAGGTTTTTTACCTCTTTATTGGGAAACACATTTTCTTGTTTTTTAGAGTAATCCTGGAACCTTGCATTAAGCATTTGTAGTTTGCATTATAATAGTTTCACTGTAAGCATTTTTAGTCTTTTTGTAGATTTTGAGTGTGTGAGCATGTATTTTGAAAAAAGAAAAGAAAAAAAAATTTCTTTCGTTATTTTTTTCATAGTTCCCTTTGTAGAAGTCTATTTTCATCGAAGAAAAAGTTTCATTTTTCATGTAGCCAGGTTTCTACTGATTTTTTCTTGCATCCATAACACCATAAGTTGCACCTCCTATTAGGGTCCTATAGGTATAGGATTCATAATTTGGAATTGACTTATGATAGTCTTGTAAAATATGTACATACCTTGCTTTCTGCAAGTTGTTTTCCCATATTTTGTTAAAAAAAAAAAAAAAATAGAAAATAAAAAAGAGGGTAAATGTCCTAAAAGAAAGATAAAATGACTTAGAAAAAATATAGACCCCAAAAGAAAAAGAAATAAAACATGAAAGTGTGCAAGTCCAAATGCCACTACTTTTTACTTTTTGCTGATGATTATGGCAGAGTGTCAATAAATGCCATAATCCATGATGAGTTAAAACTGTGTAAACTTGACTTGTCATGTTTTCAATTTTCATGTTTTATATAGTGAATAAAGATCAGTCAAACAGTTTAATCCTGACTAATCAATAGATAGGTAGAGAATAAAGAGGAGCTCATCAGTTTAATTTGAGCCCTCAGATGAAATAAGGTAGAAGTAAATAGTTTTATGCTTTCAAAAGAATAAAATGTTTCAAGGTAGCAAACTCAAATGCACCTACAAAAAGGAATAAAAAATGTTAGATTAAATAGAAACAAGTGGGAAGAAGCATGTAAATATTTATCACCAGGCAACAATCACTAATTTACCCTCCCCTATAGTTATTCTGCATTCTAAAATTCTAGTCAAAAAGGCTCGGAGCATTTCTTTGACTTCTGTTGGGACCGGACCCAAGGCTTAGTGACTGTTAGTTGAAAATGTTGAATTCCTATAATAATCCCTAAATTATCATTATTTACCCTTCATTCATCCATCACAGCTCAAAATCTTAAGTAAAGAACTATTTTTACTTAATGATACATGAAAGCCCATTTTATTAACTCCATCCATTGTACAAAGCATATAAACCCTCATAAAGCATTTTATGCTTAGTAAAAGCAGTGAATTCATAAAATGTTAAACTTTCTTTAAGGTTTTCACTTTACTTAGTCATATAAGTGTATTTATTGAGTCTTCCATTTTCCCTATCATATTAATTTTTAACTTATTCTATTAATTCCTTAGAAAATACCTTATCCTATTAATATAACTCCATTTATTTAAAATATCCCCCTAAACCCACTATTATAAGATTTTATGCCAAAGTTAATTATCCACATGTTGAAATTAAAATCCCAAAATATACCCCCTTTGGCATAAAACTAACAATATATAAATACTTCGCCCCCCTATAGTTATTAAACCCCCCATGGTTTAATAGACTATATAATAAAACTAAAAATGCAAGAATTGACCTTTTTATACATATATTATATATTTCTAATGCACAAAATCATTTCCGACCTATCACTTTTTATCCTAAGTTTCTATAAAGGTAGCAACCCCCACTCCTTTATAATTTACTTACCATTCTTCCCCGCATAAAGCTGAAACCAAGGTTAAAGTTTCCCCTTTCCCATTATGTAAAACCTCAATTTTTATATAATAGTTAACCCATATACACCCTCTTAACCCGCCTCATGCATCCCAACATACATATAATTCTTTGTATATCATACCATATAGCCCCGCTTATATACATAATCCCTTTTCATATATATGAAAATTTTTAAAAATTACGTATCATACAAAGGTTTTTATTTCATTTTCCATCCACTACCACATGTATAGACCCCGGCCCACCATATCTTTCGACTGCAACTTCCCTTTTAATCTGTACCATTCGCTCCAATCTCTCAAATCCAACGACGCAGGATTGATTTCGCATCCATAACTTGATTGTCAGCCCAACGCCCAAATGAACACGAAATGGGTAGTTTTATTATTCACGCCTCTTGCGATGTGGCGCAATTTCATTGCATTGCATTCGTTTGGAGGAAACAACTTACCACTCCATCCCAACGCGAAAACCATTTCGTATTTTGCATTCGAAAACAAAATCGTTCCCGCTTTTGATGTGACCAGCATTTATTACATTTTTAAATATTTGTACCAAAGGTTAAAATCTTTGTTATGATTCTTATTAACGTTATTTTCATATTCCTGACTGATAAAGAGCTCCACCTGGCCATGTTAAGATTCCCAATTCCGTTTTAACCTGTGTTGGTCGATTTCCTACCTTAAACTCATATTGACTCCAAATTCCTTATTTGAATACCAGTAAAGACCTTCTCGTCTCCAGCAATTCGAACCAGAGATCAAATTCAACCGCAGAAGTTGCTAGAAACCCTCCTGACTGTCAAAATACATGCAGTTAAGGTATTTTTCGACATTCCAACCTAAAAATTCACAGTTTAAGCCTTCAGCTGAACTAATTAAACTTCAAATAAAGAAATTGTCCACATAATTTGCCCAGAAAGTACCAAAAATAGGACAAACCCTCGCAAAATTTCCCCAGAAATTGTTGTTTTCAGAAAAACCTCTTTTTTGAAGCCCAATTCCTCACTTTAAAACATCTGAAAGTCAATTTAAGGAGCAGGAAAGATTTTA
This sequence comes from Pinus albicaulis, assembly GCA_034641835.2. Taxonomy (NCBI): domain Eukaryota; kingdom Viridiplantae; phylum Streptophyta; class Pinopsida; order Pinales; family Pinaceae; genus Pinus; species Pinus albicaulis. Next base: position 156,360,595 of record CM076569.1, read on the forward strand.
AAGCCCATAGATCTCTTGAAAAAACATTTTTATAGTCTGAATCATTCAGAAAACCCCTGTTTTCTATCTTAAACCAGTTTTACCCATCCCAGATTCCTAATTGAGCACTGAAGCACCCATTGACATCATCTTTGCTTACAAAATTTCTCAATTACCCTCTGTTAAGGAAATTCAACTATTGCAAACTGTTTAAACTTGCTTTAGTTGTTTAAAATGACTAAGAAACAAATGACATCCAAATCTGGGGGGTCTAAGCCTATCAAACCTAGGGGATCCAAACCTCCTGAGGTAAACAATGATGAGGCTTCAGTAATAGTAAATGAGACTCTTGCAGACATACAAAAAGATCAAACAACAAGTGAACAATATACTCAGATGATTTAAATACAAAAAAACATGGAATATTATTTTTCACACACAGTGGAGGAAAAGACTTGGACATCAAATAAAGATACAAGCAAATCAAACAAAAGAATGAAGAGATCAAAAGTGAGATTTACTCTCAGTTTCTTAAATAGAATCCAAGGAATCAGAACAGGCTACTTAGAGCCTTTGACTATTCCACAAATAAAATGATCATGTCATATCTGCAACCAACTACTTCAACACCTAAGACAGTGGCAGACTACAAAAAGGTTGAGTTTGAAGTAGATACTGAAAATGTGCATGAACTGAACCAAATGGAATTCCACAGGCATAGCTCTGAGATGTTATATTCTACTGTGGTAACAAAGGCTATGAGTGCTACTAAGTTGCAGAATACCATTATCAACATGCAGGACCAAATGAAGCTAGACAAAGGCTCTTTTAATGCTAAAGATCTAAGGATTAAAGCCTTAGAAAAATTAGTTTTTCAGGTGGAAGTTGATCCTACAAATGTTCCAGCAGTAAAAATATTAATTAAAAAGAAAAATGAGGACATTGCAGCTTTGAGGAAATAGTTGAAGCTTCCTCAAAGTGAGCACCCTCAAACTAAAGAAATTATTCAAGAACAGATAGAAAAAGAAGACATGATGCAGTTGATTCTCAAACTAACTACTCAAATAAAAGAAATGGAAACACAATTGGATCAACTTGTGAAAGAGAAAGAAACTACCAAAGAAGTTGAAGCTCCAATTATCCCATCAGTCATACTAGTAATTACCACAGTTGTGGCCTCTACATTGGGAGAAAAATTAGCACCTAATGTACCATTGGAAACTGCAGTGCCAGTGCATTCAGCTACAACATCAACCACTGATTCTTCAACAACACAAGTACATCACACAGATGATGCAGGGCAGATAGTAAAGGCTATGGAGGAATTATCACTAAAAAACAATGAAATTAATAGTTTGAAGAAAATGATTCAGAATATGGAAATCTCCAACAAAGCAACAGTAATCAATGCCAACAATTATGAGCAAAGGGCCAAGAGACTTGAAGAGCAAATCAAAAGCCTTCAAAAATACTTGAGTTTCACTGAAAAATTTCTTACATAAGAAATTACCTTTGGAACAATATAATTGATGCCATTCATCTCCAATGGCCTTCAATTCAAATTATCTATGAATAGAGAGACTTACTCCTAGCAGCCCAATTTGAAATCAAAAAGACAAAAGAAGAGTTAGTAGATAAACCAACACAATCTTTGAAGCTCATCACTTTCTTGAATAGTAAAAATAGAGCAGAGCTAGAGGAATTATAGGTACAGGATAGGATAGAGACAATTTTTCAGTTCAAGAAAGTTCTAACAAAGAGAAATCTGATGAACACTTTAGAGGAAAAGTGTGATGCTATGAATATTTCAATAACCAAGTTCTTAACAAAATACACTATGCTAAGACAAGCTAGTATTCCAGATATTCATGTCTTCAATGAGAAATTGATGAGCCAAAAATATTATGACAAGAAGATAAGGGAATATGCAAAATAACAAATCAAAAAGCCACTGCCACAAGGCTTTCCCACAGGAAAGGTTATTCTTCAATATATTGAAGAATTGTTTTTTCTTAAAAATGAAATCAAGCATATTTTTGTTTTCAAGCCAAATTTTTCCAAGTATACAGATGTTGATGAGAACTTCAGGAAACTCAAAAATGTGACAATACCAAATTCAGAACAATGGAAATCTTTTACATATTTTATGTAGCAGTTAAAAGGCAGAACAGTGAAGAAAACTACTTCAGAAAAAGTCAATCAAAAAATTAAATAAATAAAACAGTCAACTGATTTTTTACTGCTGGTGGTTTTCTTTTTACAGCAATAAAGGGGTAAAATCAACATTCCAAGTGTATCAGAGGTTAAAGGGGCAGCATTAAAGTGTATCAGAAGAAAGATTATAAGTGAAGGCAACCCAAACAAAGATATTTCATAAGCAGCCAGTCAGCAGGACAGCTTGCCAATAAAGGCTCATTGATTAGATTAAGTTGTTCTATATATTTTGGATAAGAGGATAGCTTGCTAATTTGTTAAGCAGCTGTCCCTCTATTTTTGTAAAGATATTTTATATTCCCTAAAGATATTCCTATATCTCTCTAGTATATTTGTAAACAATATTTTGTATAAATACTTCTCCATTAGAAGTATTATCTGTGGAATAAAATTGCTAAGATTACGATAGAATTTTGTTGATACATTAGAGGCTTACATGTGTTGATTTCAAAGTAGTAGACTGGACAAAGCTAATTGGGCATCATAATTTAGGATACTTGCGATAAGTTAAAGATTAAAGTGCATCTCTTCTTGTCATTGTTTCATTTCTGAGTTCCATGCAATCCATTATGTATTTGATCTGTCTTAATTAGTAACTAGGAATATTACTTCAGGAATAGCTTATTGCTCCTTGTTTTAACTAAGTTACCATTTAAATGTTTTATGTTGATTTCCAGTGTTAGGAATCCTTCATTTCTCTTACTCCCATTTGACCCCTTCCTCCTTCCTCCATTGTCCGGATCAAAGGATCCTTCATTGCCCTTTATCCTAACTACACCATTTCATAAAAAACCTTTCCCCAAATCTTTGAGGGTTATCTACCTTGCCCTAAATACATTTGTACCCTTTTGGCCTTGCCTTCTAGTACTACTATCTAGACTTAGACTCCATAGCCCAATGGTCAAGTAGATCTCTCCTTAGTTTAATCCTAAGTGCTTTTTACCCACCAAAAGCTTTAAAACAAAACCAATTTTTCTATCATAACTAACCTAAAAACATAAATCAAAACAAAGATAAATCTTAAAGAGAGAGCCCTCTCTAAACCCTAGGAAGGCTAGATCCTAGAGTTTGAAGTAGGTTTTTGGTTACCTCGGTGAGTTCTCTCTTGAACCTGGAGAAATTACTGAGTGATAACACCTCCATATCACCCCTGACTTAAAGAACAACCTTTAAAATCAAGCGATAAAAACTAAAATGAACTAGGATTTTTTTTATTTTTCATTAAATACATCAACTAGACTAGGTCATTAAGGCCTTGGAATAGGTGTGTGGAAAGTTAACTCTCCAAGGCCTCTCTGAATTTAAACATGGAATTTGATTAAAAGAGTGAAACCCAGTGTCGTTAAATTTTCTAGTAAAGCTCTCCTAAAAAGGGAGTCAAGCACGAGGGCAAGTGAAAGCAGGGAAGAGATATACCCCCTCTCCTACTTGTCGGATCCCAACCAAAGACTGTTCCGCCCAGCTGCTAATACGAACTAGTGACCTTAGTTTCCATTCCTAGGTATCACATAGGTGAATGCAGGGGGAATACTCATGGTACCTGAGGTAGACATTGCATCACGTTCATTAGTACTTCTGGAGGGTTCCCTTACGAAGCTCGGGTACTTGCATCGGAAAATGATTTTGTCTAGAGGTCAGCGTAACTGCTTATGTTACCTTTTCTAGTAAGCCTGGGGCTAAATTACCCCAAACTATTTTCAGAAGGTCCTTATATATTCGCTTTCTTGTATTTTTTTGTTCGTTCCTAATCAAGCGGAGCGAAAATACCTGAGAGTTTCTTGATTGGTTGCATCTTTAGGGACAATTTTAGAGAGTTCTCTTTACTTCTGGACTACCATAGCTTTATAATTTTTTGAGTCTAGATAAGTTCTCGTAACAATTGAAAGTGGTTGATCGATCAGTTCGTCGATCAAGAAGGCTTTGTGGGCTCTCACCTGTGAGTGTCAAGCCTTCTCCTAGAAGGCATAGAAGAAATTATGTTGGTGATTTTTAATCAGTAGTAACAAATGCATCAGAGAGAGATCCTCCACTTAGGGCTATAGTTTCACAAGGTGATCCTAGTGTAAGTCATGAATTGGAGAGGAGTAATCCACTCCTTTCTAGGGTTATTTTTCCGTTGAAAGACGAAGTTGAGGATGAAGAGATTTTTGAGTCTCCTATCACTCCTTCTTCACCTCTTCCTCCTAATTTTCTAGGCATTATATTATATGTTCGGACCCCGACTCAAAGGCTGGCAAGCCCTATTATTTCCCCTCCTTTAGCGGAGCGAAAATACCTGAGAGTTGCTTGATTGGTTGCATCTTTAAGGACAATTTTAGAGAGTTCTCTTTACTTCTGGACTACCATAGCTTTATAATTTTTTGAGTCTAGATAACTTCTCGTAACAATTGAAAGTGGTTGATCGATCAGTTCGTCGATCAAGAAGGCTTTGTGGGCTCTCACCTGTGAGTGTCGAGCCTTCTCCTAGAAGGCATAGAAGCAATTATGCTGGTGATTTTTAATCAGTAGTAACGAATGCATCAGAGAGCGATCCTCCACTTAGGGCTATAGTTTCACAAGGTGATCCTAGTGTAAGTCATGATTTGGAGAGGAGTACTCCACTCCTTTCTAGGGTTATTTTTCCTTCGAAAGACGAAGTTGAGGTTGAAGATATTTTTGAGTCTCCTATCACTCCTTCTTCACCTCTTCCTCCTAATTTTCTAGGCATTATATTATACGTTCGAACCCCGACTCAAAGGCTGGAAAGCCCTATTATTTCCCCTCCTTTTCTTTCGATGACCACTGTTGGGAACACGGTTTCGACTATAAGTACTTATAGTGTGCATACTCCTCTTTTGATTGAAAAAGGAGGCACAATTTCTATATCAACTATCTCTCCTAATAATGCGATATTTGGCTTTCCCTCCATTCCATATTCGAGTGGGGGCACCCAATATTTTTCTTCCCACACTGGTTCATTTGCATTTGGGATGCCTTCTAGTGCAATTACCTCAGTTCCTTTCACCATTTCAGCTGTTGTCTCCACACCTATGTCTTCTATGGATAGTGTTTCAACATATTTTCATGGTTTTCCCTTTGGAAGCGTTCATATCCCTCATTCTAACCCTTCTTTAGGTTATTTTACTTTTTCCACACAAATTCAAGGTTTTAACCCTTTTAAAGCAAGTCAATGTTTCATTCCTTTTCAAGGAGGTCAAGGTTTCAATCCTTTTCAAGGCTGGAACCCTGCTTTTAGTGGTTTATGAATTGGGAATCAGTTTGTGTCTGGTCAACAAGGGAACGTGCCTCTCTCCTCCGTAGGAACCTCTTAGGGTTTTTCTCCCTTCGCTAATGCATGGAACCCTTACCAAGGGCTCTCATACCCTTTTAATACTTTGATTGGGGAAAACATTCATGGTTATGATGACCCTTCGGTAGGAGGAGGTCCTACTCCTAATTTCTCTAGACCACAAGGCTTTCCTTACAGTTTAGTGTCTTCTACGAACAATCCTTGGCAACCTGGTGCCTCAGCAAATCCAGGTTATTCTTTTCAAAATGTTGAAAATTTGTTTCATTTGTTGAATTAATTCTACATTATCATAGATCATCAGTTAATTATCAATTGGTAATGCTCACACAATTCTAAATCCTTTGGCTCCAGCACATATTTTACCCGCGTTGCATGCATGGCAAGAACAATGATGGGTAGTGTGTGTTATCTGGATAATGGTTCCTCATTCCATATGACAGACAATCGAGATTTTTTCAGTGACTTGGAGGAGAAATACCTCCATATGCACATTGAGGTGGGATATTACGGGAGGTATAGCATGAGTGGTATTAGTGGAATTACTTTTCAGAGGGATTCTTACTCCCCTCTCAGGCACAAGGATGTGATGTTTCTTCTAGGTCTAAAGAAGAACTTGGTTTCTATCGCGGTGTTGGAAGACCGTGGGTACAATGTGATATTAAACAAAGGAAATGCATTCCTGAGGCACATCACCATGGGACAAGTGAAGCAAATTTTGGTTTGGGTGAAGAACCTCTATAGGTTGGATGTGGCAGATTATGTTACTTTGAGCACAAAGGTGGAGAAGCTGTAGAGCTGAGATGTCGGTGAATTATGGCATATAATACTTGGCCATTTGCATCATGGAGCTTTAAATATCATGCAGCAGATCATCACAAGACTCCCTAATGGAGCACTAGAGCAACATAATACATGCAAAGGGTATACCTTGGGGAAGTACACAAAATCCAACTTCAATATTCGGGATAGCAGAGCGCATGTAATCTATTAGTGTTTTTTAGTCACCAGTTACTTCAGTTTCCTCCCCCATCTACCATTCTTCAACTTTAACTCATTTATTCCCATAGTGTAGAAATGTACCATTAACTAAATGAAATGCCAGTTAATTTGCAAGGGAAGGCCCCAGGAGGTCTCAATGTGGATGACCACATTCACCTTTACTGTTCAGTAGATACCCAGAAGGTAGGGACACAGATACCGATCGGAGATGTAGAGGGACTAAATATGAGAATTCTCATTTTCACAATTTTCAGGGTAGCTGGATCAACATATTTTCATCAATCATCATGTGCTACAATGATTTTGGTGACAAATTGCCTAACCACATTATATTATTGGTGCATATCTCTACTGACCAATCTGAGAAAGAAATTAACTTCTATTTAGAAAAACAAGACCAAACACTTTGGATATGGTACAATAATTTGTACTTTCTTTTTTGATAGATTACCAGGTCTTCGATCCAAGGTGACTTCTACTATCGGCAGCCCAAGAGATCTATGCATAGAAAGGTGGGTTGACTTGATAAACTTCCAGTAATAACCAGTGTGTCCTAGGATGGAGCGCAGTTGTTTCTCATTAGTAGGAGCTTCTAATTTATTGATAACCGTGATATTGGCTAGGTCTACCATCAATCCTTGCCGACATACTATATGCCCTAACTAAATTCCAAAAGGCATGCAGAATACACATTTTTTCAGGTTGAGAGAAATCTGGTGCCTCCTACAGGTCTCAAGCATCATGCACAGGTTTTACACATGTTTCTTTACCAATCCAAACACTTTCCAGTCATCAAAATAAACTTCCAATAATTTATGCATGAATTCTTTGAACAGAGCCACTACCATGCGTGAGAAGATTACAGGTTTATTTTTCAATCCGAACCCCATTCAGTTGTAAAGGTGGTCTTGCTGGGGTCTTCCGACGTAATTCTGAACTGATGATACCCAGAAAATCCATCAATAAAGGAATAAGCTTCTTTTCCTCCTACATTATCAAGTATTTCATCAGAAAACGAAGTAGGGAAGGGTTCATGCACACAGGCATCATTCAACTTGCGCAGATCTACGCAAATACTTTTCTCTCCTTTGGTCTTTTTCTCCTAAACCATCATTGGGCTCACCCCATTAGACTGTTCGATTGGTTCAATGATGCCCGAAGCCACCATATTTTCTAATTCCTCATTTAATTTTTTCTTGTATTTTGGATTCAATATATATGGGTGCTGCTTGAAAGGGCGTGCATTTGGTTTCAGTGTGATCTTCATGGCACCTATTAGCCACCTATAAAATTTGTTATATCAAAAGGTGGCTAAAAATGTTTTTTGAGCCTTTAAGAAACAAGTTTTATTGCCAAAAATGTTATCTCTTGAAGACTCCTGAAGACATCAGACCCTTTGTTTAACCTTCACTGTTGTTTCCTTTTCGAAATGTTGAAAATCTGTTATTTTCATAGAGAAAAGACTACTGCAAAATCTCATTTTTGCCTTCCACTCAAAATAACCTTCATTTTTACCCCTTCATTTCCCAAAATTCCTCTATTTTCCTTTTCTCCCCATTTCCCCTTCATAATTCCCCTTTACAAAGTTTAAAACTCATTTTTAAACTTTGTCGAAACTCCCAAATCCATCAGAAAACCCTGAAAAAATCATTAAAATACACTTTTTGGTATTAAGGCTTAAGCCCCTTTGGGCTAAGTCCTAACCACTTCCCCACCATATGCCTTGGTGCTGGAACCGAGCGCTAATGGTCCCAAGCGCTTATCGCATCGGATCAAAACACAGCGCACAAGTCTTTTTGCTTTATTGAGACCTCTGATGTGATTAGCCCCTTATTACATAGCCCCGATCCAATCACCGCTTCATATAACCCTTGGGCCCGCATCCGGCACTTAAACATTTTATAAACCCATTCCCGATTGCTATTTTCCTTTGTAAATTCATAAAACCCTTTTATCCTAAGTTTTGGTCTAAACCCACTGGTGCAATGTTATTTAATGAAGAAAGACAGTTGATTTTGTTTCCCGATCAACGATCCTTATAATTTCTCATCGAATATTTTAAATGGGTAGATTGAAAAGCCTGATCCAAAGTCCTGATCCTGATTGGCCCTTCCCATGTATAAGCCCTGGGCCTTTTTTTCTCCATATAAACCACAGGCCCCACAACCGAGCGCCAATCCACATATATATAACCCGCCTCGAGCCATAAAACCTTTGCATTTCATAAAATTTTGGGTTTTCGTAAGTATTAAAGGGTTTTCGTCAGTGCATCATTTAAAAAAATATCCATCGTTGATCTGAAATGATCAACGGGCCGCGTAGTATCGTATCGGAAAAATTCAAAGGGAGCATTCCATGTTGTATTTACCTCTCCCCAATTGGCGATCTCCCGATCAATCATGAGCCATTGATCTCCTCCCTGCCTTCCCAGATCCGATGGAACTCATTTGCTCTGATCATAAACCTTCCTCCGCCTTTTGAGCCCCTCCGGTTCACTCCCCACCATCGATTTGATTCTCAGATTGACGGCTAGCGCTCACTACTACATTTGGGGGAAATTCCGACACTTGTTTCCGACGTTTTTGACCAAATGTCGAAAATTTCCCCAAATTTTTTCAATCCCGCCTGAAACTGTTGCTATACCGACGTTTATAGAAAAGTGTCGCAATACCGACACTTAGACAACGTGTCGCAATTGCGACTTTTGGAGGAATATGTTGCAATTGCGACACTATGCCCCAAAGCGTCGCTATTGCGACGGCTGCCTCCAAACATCGCAAGTGCGACACAATGTCTAAGTGTCACAATTGCAACATTTGTAGGCATCCGTCGCAATAGCGACACTTTTTCTGCCATTGGTATAACGACACTTATATGTGAACTACATAAAAATACGAAACTTATATGCGCGCTACATAAAAATTATTTTATTAAAAATACGAAACTTATATTCGTCGCAATAGCTACATTAACGTTTGATATCATGCGCGCATTCGCCCTCCGCTCTTGTAGAACAGCATTCGCCCTCAGCATTCGCCCTCAGCTCTTGCATAACAGCATTTTCCCTCAGCATTCGCCCTCAGCTCTTGCAGAACAGCATTCGTCCTCAGAATTTTCCCTTAGCTCTTGCAAAACAACATTCGCCCTCAGCATTAGCCCTGAGCTCTTGCAGAACAGCATTCGCCCTCAACATTCGCCCTGAGCTCTTACAGAACAGCATTCGCCCTCAGCATTCGCCCTGAGCTCTTGCAGAATAGCATTCGCCCTCAGCATTTGCCCTGAGCTCTTGCAGAACAGCATTCGCCCTCAGTGTTCGCCCTCAACTCTTGTAGAACAGCATTTGCCCTCATCTCTTGCAAAATGGTAAGTTCTTACTGCAGGCTCTTCCTCCTATAGTAGGGTTGACTCTATTTGGGTTTTTTTGGTCAATTCCATTGGATTGTGTTAGGCTGTAGGGTTCTCTCTAGATGTCAAGAATAAATATTCAATACCCTCTATTATCTTCATCACCCAATACAAGATTTAAATTTTTCCCAAAGAAACGCTTATTAATTTGGCAGCCATTATTTCTCCTTGCTTTAAAAACCCTACATTTAAATGAAAACAAGCATTGCATTTCAACTACAAAAGTCTATTAGTGTTCAAATGTACATGTGTGCATCACTTGTGTAGGGTATTCCTTTTCCACTTTCACATTATCCAAGAATGTGTGTAGTATACTTCATATTTTTTGTGATTTAGATTATCTTGAAAAAGGAAAGGTAAATTATTTCCCATGGAAAAATAAGGCTTTCCCTTTTTACTACTGGAAATGGTACAAAAAAGTTCCATTTCTACCCGAAACTCCTATGAAACAGGAACCAAATAAAGGCCATTTCCTCAATGGACATCATTTGGCTTTGAAAATGGCCATTTCACCGTGTTTTTTCTTATATTACATCATGATAGTTTCTTAGGTCATTTCTTGTTTCTTGAGATGAAAAACAACCAAAGAAATTGTGAAGATCCTTTCAAGAAATAAATGACCATTTCTCAATCATATCTCAACTATTTTTTATTTTATTCAGTGGTTTCTTACTTTGAGAGAAATTTAACACTTTTATAAGGAATATAACATAAAAACACAAAATGGGAAGGAATTGATGAGGTAGATGTCCTTTAGTTGTTGTCAATTAAGAATTGATAATACACGATGCATGTTATGTACTACAAAATAGATTCCTTCCTGGAGTTAGGACACAGAGTATTGAATCAAAGTTGTAGTTTCTAACTTCTTGTATTGGTTCATCAATCTTGAAATTCAGACATTGCATATCTTCATTGCTTCATGTTTGAATAATTTTCATCATATCGTACAATAGGAAATTAGGAAATATGATTATTATTACTTTATGGATCTATTAAGTTACTTTTAAGTTTGCATGGTTTAGTGTGAAATTATTCTAGTGTGCCCCTAGGCCCAGGTGAAGGAATTCCAAGGACTGAGAACCCTATTTTTTAAATGGTATTGTTTCTAACTATTTTTTAAAACATACAAATTACAATTAAATTTTAAAACTTAAGAGTTAAAACTTAAATGATTCAAATGAATTGGTATGCTATTTGGATGAATTGGTCTGACATATTTAGAAAGATCAAACCTCAGAAATAAACATGTCTATTTTTTAATGGTAAAGAAGTCTTAGACATTAAAGTTACAGCTCTATTATAGTAGATGTATAAAATGCTTCCTACAGTTTTATTGGCATGGGGTTGATCAAATACAATCTGGACATACACAGCCTAATTTCCAAGAGGGATTATTTGTTCACACCAAAGGTGTTGTAGCTACTATGACTATGATGAAAAACTGGACAAATAGCATATCTATCAACTAGGCATGGCTTAGACAGAGTAGTTACTGGTGAAGAAATTTCTGCTGGCTTTGACTTTAAATGTAACAAAAAATTAATCTCTTAACCAGAGGTTTCTTGGATCTTAATTCTGTGAATTTTTTTCCTTGGGACTACTTTGAAATATTATACAAAACAATAGTGGAAGTGAACAGTATTCCAATTGTAATGTTCTCTTATAATTAAAGTTCCCAAGGGAGGACAAAGTAGCCTATCCAACCCCATAGGCTATAGTCAATTATAAAGGGGGAAGTTAAAACTTAAAAAAAAAAAAAAAAAAAATTAAACCTTAAAACATACCTAACTATCCATGAATCATAAGTTCATAACTTACCCAGCGAAAGCGTAGACTTACCACAAACATCCATCCTCAAATTTCTATGGATGAGCCAGAGCCTCAAGATGAGAGTGATTCCTACTTGGAGAGCATGCTAAGTGAAGATCTAAGTGATGCTGATGACATGGATGCTGATGATATGGCTTCAGGAAGCCATTGCTCACTATTAGGCTTTAGCTATTTTTATTTTAGCATATCAAAATTTCCTAGTTCATGTTTACAGTTTGCCATTTGGAGATGCCTTAAGGCAAATTTTGAATTTAGTATGACAATGGACATATGTTTTGAAATTTTGAATCATGATTCTAACTTCTTATAAGTTATTAATATGTAAACTGAGCTCCAATTTGCACTTGATATCATATATGAATCATGATATTATCAAACTAGAAATTTTGAAATTTCAATGACAAATGTCACATGTGAATGTTGAATGATGTGCATGTTTAAATCTTTAAAGTTTAAAGTTTATAAATTATTAGTAATTTACAAATTACTATATTAGTGTCATTAAATTTATAATTTAGAAAATATAGTATTATATATGATATATAAATTATAATATATATTAATATAAAAATACCCAGACGAACCCACGCACCCTGTTTCAAAAAATGCCATCCCTGTCCCCGTCCCCGTCGTCGTCCCTGTCCCTGAACCCACGTTTCCTGGCAACATAGTTTCAAACATTAAATATCAACAAAATCGTTTAAAGGATATTGAAAGGAAAAATGTGATGGAAGATAGAAAGTGCCTTACTTAAATGCTCTAAGGATTTTTCAATAGTTGCTCCAAAAGCTTCACTTCAAGGCCCTTCAAGATCGTCTCCAACAATGCTATACCATCAGCTTCAACAATGTTGCTCCAAAAATGTCCTCAAGGTCTTCACAACAAGTTTACTAGAATTGTTCCAACAATATATTCAATAAGGTCTTCATTGTCAACTCGTCTCTTGTTTGGGTGCCTTAATGTGCAATGACATGTTTCCAGGACTGAATTCAATGCAAGGCATATTTGAAACTCTAACTCTGTCTTCCGGTGTCTTATTAGAAATTATTTCAGTTTTAATTTTGTGTTTTCAAGTTAGATATTTTTTTCAAGTTTTTACATTTATAATTTTATTGCAATGTGGCAGACTGATCAGGGCAGTACAGGAACAACCCCGAGATGGGATGATCGCAGAAAGAGGCCAGCGGAAGAACATGTAAAGTGCCAACATTTCTCTATCTTCGGGTATTTTAGTTATTTACATAATTGAAATAATATTAATTTTTTTCAAATATGCAGACACCTAGCCATGGTATGCCTGATGATTCCCTCTTTGAGGAAGAGCTTTTTTCATCCCTATCTCCAGTGTTCTTGTTGCGAAAAAAGGCACGAGATGCAAGGTTGAAATTTAATACTTTGATAGACGCGCCTAAAACACCTGAAACAGAAGAGAGGATAAAAAAACTTATGAGCCAGCTAGAAACATATCAGGTAATAATAAAAATTCAAAAGGATATTTTTTTTGTTCTGCATGAGATGAATTGTGATAGTTTGATTTTTAATTTTTACATTGACTAAACTAACAAAAATTTCTTTTGTATGTAGTGTTTTCTGGCACTTGCTGAACCCGGTGTTGGTGGTAGTGGGGCAGAAGGGCAAGAGATTTCCCAGCAACCCTCTCATACACCTTCTACTCCTTTAGGTGCCAGCCAAGAAACACACCCTGCCCAAGCAGACACCCAGCCAACCGCTGAACGTGTTGGCAATGATGAGGCTGATATGGCCAACTACATTATTGTGTTTCCTGGAGCCATACGTGTCAGCTCTACATGGACCATTAATGACACATTGTTGGTGAACGATGAAGGTGTCCCTATAAAGCACATACAACTTCCAGGTAAATTTTAATATTTTAACTATTTCATGTACTTTATCTAAAACATATTTATCATGATTTTTATTTTTAAATTAATGACAATATCTTTTTTTTTCTGTGTAGGAAAGAATGAGTTCTACAGGTTTTTGGAGAGCCATCCATTGGTAATTTTTGGCCCAACCATACGCACAGGGTGGAATTCCCAAAATTCCAACCTGAAAAAAGAACTTCTAGATTATCTAGAATCCCTTTTTGGGGTCGGCACATTTGACAGAACAGCGGTGGCTCGGGTAGCCGGAAAATATTTGAAATATACCAGGGACACCTATAGAACGCAATTGAAATTTAACCCTAGATACAAGCATCCTCTCACAGTTCCAGAGAGTGAGTGGAGAGCACTCATCCATGACGGAAAAGAGAAAAGGGCAAAGAAAGAAGGAAAAATACCAACTGGACCCGCAAGGTAAATTACAACTTTAATTCAATAGCTTTAATTTTCTCTATGTCTAAAATAAAAGTGTGCTACATCATATCTGACTTCAATCTTTTGATGCTAGGTTTCCTGACACCTCAAAGGCAACCAAAGCTAGGATTGAAAAAAAGGGCCATCACAAGCTAGGCCAGGGCGACTACTTGAAATTAACCACAAGAATTGTAATTAAGTAGCTAAACATCTTATAATTAATTGTATCGCCTTCCAACGTTTTTGTAATCCTATCAAATATGATTAAAAATACACAATCATATGTAATGTAGGGTGATGAATTCGGAACAGAAACTACAGAGGAAGATAAAAATATCGCTTTCCATTTCGGCTATCAAGCCGTAGTTGAACGTCGCAGAAGCTTGGGGCAGGTCCCAAGATCCAGAATGCCTAATAAGGTAAAACATTAACCTTTCAATATGTTTTTTTTGTCCATAAATTTAATGTATAACAACTTTGTTTAAATCAGGGGAGCAGCACTACCGACGAGGAAAATAACCCAGTTTTAGAGCCAGATGTAGATGATCCTCACGTGCAACCTGATCATTGTAGTGGGGACTAGGCCAACAATGCTACTATCAGTGAGGGCCGTGACGTTAATTGATTTCCACTTATAATTTTTTCTAATTATACCTTGATGGTTTTCCTTATAACGTTTTTTTTTTAAATGACAGAGAATGTTTCCCTTGAGGATCTTACCACCAGAGAGGAAGACAGGGCAATAGTCCCAACGGCGACAACTAGTGCACCAGGTAAATAATCTCATTGAATTTTTTTTTATTAATATTACCGAACTAGTTCAATGATATTTAAAAACTGACAATCAAAATTTAATATTATCTGTTTTTGTAGGCGATGCCCCATCACTGGATGAGACCAGACATCGTGACTACGCAACTAGGTCAGCGGCGACAACTGGTGCACCAGGTAAATAATCTCATTGCAATTTTTTTTATTAATATTACCGAACTAGTTCAATGATATTTAAAAACTGACAATTAAAATTTAATATTATATTTTTTTGTAGGCGATGCCCCGTCACTGGATGAGACCAGACATCGTGACAACGCAACTAGGTCAGCGGCGACAACTGGTGCACCAGGTAAATAATCTCATTGCAATTTTTTTTATTAATATTACCGAACTAGTTCAATGATATTTAAAAGCTGACAATTAAAATTTAATATTATCTTTTTTTGTAGGCGATGCCCCGTCACTGGATGAGACCAGACATCGTGACTACGCAACTAGGTTAGCGGCGACAACTGGTGCACCAGGTAAATAATCTCATTGCAAATTTTTTTATTAATATTACCGAACTAGTTCAATGATATTTAAAAACTGACAATTAAAATTTAATATTATCTGTTTTTGTAGGCGATGCCCCGTCACTGGATGAGACCAAACATCGTGACTACGCAACTAGGTCAGCAGTGCGGGTCGAAAGGCACGAAACAGGAGCAGAGCATGATGATATTGATGATGTAATTAGGAGCTTTAGAAATAGGAAGAAGAAAAAGAAATTTTGATAATGTAAAATATTGTATTATTATAATACAAACGTTACCATACTTGGAACGTTTTTTGCGTTATATAAAAAACTCATTTATCATACTATTTATATGTCAAGCATTAATTGCAATGTTTCCTTGCGTACTTTTTGTTGAATTGTTTTTTTATTAGTTATTGAATATTTTTTTTTATGCTCATGAAAGTAAAAAATGAACATAGATTGGGTATTAGAGAATTGAGAGTGATGTGAGGGGGGGGGAGGGGCCATAAGAGCTTCTACCTTCACGTGGTTGGCCCTGTTTAGTAGAGAATAATTTATTAGAGCGATTTAATCTTGGAGCAAACCTCCCTCGATCCAGCGTAGCAACAAAAAAGTCACTGTTGACTTAGTTGCTACTCTTTCAGATCGTGGGAGGCTTGTTCCAAGTTCATGTGACTCCAATAAATTGTTCTTGAAACGAAGAGGAGCTTATTCAAGTATGTTTTGAAATTTTCAACATATGTTCTAACATTATCATAAGAATGCATCTTAGAGTAAAAAATACTACATCAATTACTTGTATTTATTGTATAGATAATGATGGATTTTGATTGACTTGACAGTGCAGGTACAAATCCTCTTGCATCATGAGCAATACAACTTGTCAACCAGGGTCATGTCTAGGATATTTTTTCTTGTGCACTTGACCAAGTTCGTAATGTCACATTTTTAAAGTTCCTTTACAGTTCATAATTCAATATTAAGCTTTTTCATGATTATTATCTAGGTTTTTTGTATGTGTTTTTTCATCTATTTGATTGTAAGCAACTCTGCATGTTTCCTTTTGTTCAATATGATTTCTCCCATTACCACTCCCAGGATGAATCCGACTTTATTGTTACATAGGTTACTTTATTGTTACTATGATTTCTCCATTTACGATTTCATAGGTTACATCATGTAAAGTTGTCAATCTCAGGTTGGTGATGAGCTTTGGTTCTCCAGATTTGGGGCTTTTCTGATATTTCTCCCTCATGTCATTCCTGCATCACCTCGTTGTTTGAGCATGCCAATTTTCTACCACTTGTACCAATTGGCACATGTCAATATCTGAGTGGTGCCACATTTCACCTATTTTTAGTGAGAGTTTAGGGTTTCTCTAACATAGCTTCAGAAATCTGATTCAGTGCCTGCTTGAATATCGTCACATAATACTCATGGTTTGGATTGATGAGCATGTTCTGAATGGTTGGTTGATTCATAAGAACCACCCATATAGTCATCTTGAGATATTTCAGAAGTTTTCTCGGGTTTCCTTTTTCACCGTTTCTAGTGGGTGGGATGTTGTGGGGTGATCCATCAATACTGGTGCTCTTGTAGTAGGGAATTTGTTTTTGGGGATATAAAGGAGCATTTGATCTAGATATCCCATTGGATGCATTCATAGATGGGCATGAGAGGTCAAGAATTTAAATTAAAAATATGCAACCTCTAGCATGGCAACCTGAAGGCCGCGAGAGACACTGGTTAAAGATTGTTTTGTGCTAGCCTTATAATAGTCGTGATTTATTTCTATTATCTTAATGCAAATATATATTCCGGTCTCATTAAAATGAGGATTGCGGTTGTATTTCTCTTTGGTTTTTTCTCTCTTAATGCTCCAGAATTTTCCAAAAGTTGCGATAGTTGTTTAGTTTGCCTGTTACAACTTAAAAGTGGTTTTTAGCAATGGGAGTCATGTTTTTTAAGGTTCATACTAATATGAAGATATTTTAATTCTATAATCAGCATAAGAGAAGATGGCCTCTGCTTTGGGAAATATGACAACAATTGCCACATCTACCTCATTGGGTAACAATGGAAAGGGGAAGAAGTTGGGTGAAATTTTTGATAATTATGGCAGACAATTGTCTTCTCTTTCAGCTTTTTCACCCATTTCCTTTAATCACTCAAGCAGAAGAGGGACTCTAAGATTACGAGACAGAGAGAAGGTAGTTAATAAAATAGCTATGGAAAATGAGTTGTACTTCAACAAGGATGGCTCAGTGACAAAAAAATTGCAAGTCAGAGAAAAAATTATGTTTAAAGGAAGGTCACCTGCACGTGAAACTTCACTGCAGTGGATATTTCCTTGTCCACTTATATTCGATTTTAATGTGTTATTTTAATTTTTCATGGAGGGTTGTTTTGGCATATGGTCTGGCATTCAATTGCACACTTACTGAAAGCATTGTCAATTTGTCTTGCGGGCGGTGTGAACAAACTTGCTGATCTTGTTGGAGTCACCCTTGGGGCGAAGGGAAAAATGTTGTCTTGGAGAGCAAGCATGGTTCTCCGAAAATAGTTAATGATGGTGTAACAGTAGCTAAGGAGGTAATTTGTAGATGTGTGCTCTGGTTTTCTTTTTAACGTTGTATTAGTTCCCCCTCTTAAATGTCTTAGATTTGTTAGGCATAATTTGAAAACTCAAAGGTGAAAGGAAACATATTTGTTACCCAGTGGTCTACTTGGCCTATGGATTAGCCACATTAGAGTAATGCATAAATCTTTTCACAACAATAAAAGGAAAGGGTTATGGCTGAGTCAAATTTTATTGTTATTGACAGTGTAATGAAATGTAATCTCAATGCTATGGTTTTAGCATTTTTATTGGTTGAATTAGAGGACCCAGTTGAAAATATTGGGGCCAAGTTTGTAAGGCAAGCTGCGGTAAAGACAAATGATTTAGCTGGGGATGGAACCACAACATCTGTTGTTCTTGCACATGTTGGAATATTGAAAAATTCCAAAACAATGAATGGAGAATAAATCTCCCTTCCTCTAACACAGAGAAAATAAAAATTTCTTTGACAGGAGATAGAGTTTCAATACTTTGAAAACAAACTTCTATTCCCTGCAATAACTCAAAAAAAAACTATTACACTTCTTCCTCACTGAGAGGGATTACAAAATTATGACTGCTACAAAACGTAGTGCATAAAACCAACTCACTGTCTGTTCAAAACAAACATACTCTGTCTCTAAAACACTTTGCTGTGTTTTTCACTTTCGCACTGTTGTGCATACACACTTAAAAAGTGACACTCAGTCTTTCACTTTTTACACACTGCTATGTAATAAAAAATTTACCTACTGTCTATAAAAAAACTCCTTTTTATTTTTATATGCCGTAACATATAAAACATATTATAATAAACCCTCTTTTTAAAATAATAAAATTAAAACTAAATTCTATGGCCCACCTTTCATTTCGCATAATATGATATATATATAACATATGTTTAAAAAATATGTATATATTAAAGCATACATAAAATTAAACTATCAAAACATTAAAGAACCCTTTCCGTTGGACTTCAAAAGTCTGAATAGATTGAATTTCAAACCAAATTCGCGTTCCAAAATGGGATGCTGACGTCTGCCTAATTTGTAACGCGAATTCTCTATCCAATGTGCCTTATAAAAAATTCGGGTCCGGTTTTCAGGTTTTCAGATTCCCTTCAATTTCATGCGATCCAATATTAATGCTCCACGTGTCCTCCTTTTGAATTTACAAAACTGGGGGGTAAATTTATGTTTGTTTAATTTCTGGTTGGTGAATTGCGTTAATGCTATTTGTTGTGTTTAAATACAATCCTATACAGAAATATGGTTGTGGCCGTCTACAAAAAAAACTTGCAGGAATTTTAAATGTTGAATTAAATTTCTAGATGGCGTGCAAGCAACCTCCAAAAAAAAATGTTGTTGTTGCATCCATCCTTCTGCTGCAGTAGTTGAAGTTAAAATTCAACAGCACAGGGTTTAATAAGTGAGGGTGTAAAGGTAACTTTTTGTCGATAGTACTGGATTAAGATCATCTATTCATTTTTGTAGGGTCTTATGGTGTTTGATTTTTTTGTTTTGGGTTGGGCTTATTGAGTCTAAGATAGTTTTTGACTGAAAAAATTGCTATCAGCTATTAAAAAAATTTGGTTCTTTTGTCAAAATTTATGAGCTTGTTAGGAAATACAAAACTGAAAATGGTTGTATCTTAAATTTGTGGAAAATAATTTGAAATGAAACCTTTTTGTTTAGGTTGTTGCAGCAGGTGCAAACCCCTTTCAAATTACTAGGGGCATTGACAAGACAATAAAGGCCCTTGTTTCGGAACTCAAAATTTTGTCAAAGGAGGTAAACACTTGCCTTTTGAGTAGGTTGGTTTTCCTTTTTGCTGATGGTTTGGTGTATCTAATTGAATTAGTTGCCTAAGGTATTTTTGGTTTCAAACTCCTTTTCATTTTTCATATAGTATTGGCCTTGTGGAATACATTTGATTGTGTGGTCTTATTAGATCTACAAAATTTGTAGTTGTTTAGTCTTATGGCCGAGGTGCACTTTTATTATGGAAATAGTTGATGCAATATTGTCATTTAATCCTTACTGCAGGGTAGCATGTTGAGAAGTTTCTTGTGAAACATTTGGTATTCAAAATGACACTTGATCCTATACGGCATCATGCACTTGACTTCAAAATTCATATTCAAAGTGTGCCAGACAATTCTTGCAAAATTTCAAATATTTATGTTGTTTTAAACCATTATCTTTTTCATGTATTGGATGTTGAAAATGAGAAAAATACTTTGGTATGAAACCAACTGGTGAATAATTTCCAGCAAAAAAACCACTTCCAAGACATGATTTAGAAGTAGAACATATGTACTTATGAAGCATAGAAAGATATCCTTGATGCATTGTCAATGTTTGGCTAGGGTTATTTTTGGAAAAAATAACTCCTTATTCCTAGAATAGTGATCTTCAATACAAGTAAATGCCAGAGAAGAGAGATCATCGTGTGACATAAACCTATTAACAAAAGTGAACAGGGAATGATTATTAATTATGGCATACTAAGTTGTCAGTGATTTTGATTATTTGTCTTTAACATGTAAAAATGTTAAATTCCAAACTTACATCATCATGGTTTGGCATCATGAGCTTGAATAATTGTCCACCATGCTCATAATTTCATTGTTGTCTTAATATCTATAAACAACATTTCAAATAATAATAATAAAGTTCTATAATAAAAATCCAGACCTCCATGTTGCTACTCCTTGTGAGACAAAGTCAAAATTGCATTACACAATCTGACACATAAGAATCTCCTATATCCCGGTGGTATGTATCCAAATTCTTATAATAGTGTCTTCAAGACTTATGTTGACATTGCCAATGAGATATTTAAGCAATGAAAGATGGAGTCTTCTTCATTGTTGTATATGTAACAGTCTTTTATTAATATAAAGATTGATGGTTTTGTCTTTCTGAAAATGAAATGTAAAAATAATTTATTGTGGTCAATTGAAAAAAAAAAAATTTAAGTTTTTCATTATGGAAGGGCGACATAGATATATGCCCTTCTAATTGAAATTCGGACCTACCCTTCAAATTTGATCACTGTGTGGGACCTTAACAAACAATAAAACTATTCCGACGTGCATTATATAAAACATATAACAAAACCTTTGTCTAAACTTCAAACAAACCCTTTAGTCGTGGGTATTTCATCACGAATTGATCATTTTACCATGTACCTTCTTCTAGAGGAATATTCTTCCACTTGATTAGGTACTTCATAATGGTTATATGTCAAAGAGATACATAATGTTTATCTATAACTTTTTGTGGTTCAAGAATCAACTTTCATTCTTCATCTAATTTTGGAAGTTCTATTTACGTTGGCATATTTTTTCCCAAAACCTTTTTTAGGCAAGATACATGAAAAACCTTATGAATGCAAGAAGAAGGAAAATATAACTTCTATACCACTTGTGCAATCCTATGAATAATTATTTAGGGCCATAACATTTTTGATCTAATTCTTTATTCTTCTTTTTCTTGAATGAATATTTCTTATAATGCTATAATCTAAAAAATACCCAATTAGCCTCCTCAAATTATCTTTCACTTCAATGTTGTTCCCCTTGTTGTTTTATCATCTTTCATGTCATTTGAAGGTTTTCCATAATAATTTTTAACGTTTCTTTACTATTTTCCATATGTGACTTTGTTTCCTATACTTTGGACTTATCCTGCAAAAAGTATGAGATACTAGGAGTTGCATATCCATAAAGGGCCTTAAATGGGGAAATTTTAGTAGATGTCTGATAGGTAGTATCATATTACCATTCTTCCTTGACGAACCCACTTCATCCATTAAGATTGCTTTTCTAAAGAGTAACATTGTAGATAACCTTAAAAACATTTGTTAACTATTTTTGTTTGACCATTTGATTGTGTTTGATATGTAGAACTCATGGCAGCTAGTGTTTCTCCACTCATATTAAATAATTATTTCCAAAAGTTTCTTGTTAATATTATTTTAGGAAAACCATGAAGACTATGAATTTCTTTCATGGACACTTCTGCCACTTGGATTTTTCTTTATGTACTTTGAGCTCTACCAAAAAAATCTACAAAATTTGTCTACATAAATGACCACAAAAATGTAATACTTACCTTTATATTTCAGTAACCCTGTAATAAAGTCTATTGATATATCTTCTAGTCTTTGAATATGTATGTGGAATGGTTGAAGTAACCCTAGAGATTTTACTATCTCTCTTTTATTTATTATGCAAACTGACCTTCTCTTACAAAATTTTGAATATCTTTCTTCATTCCTTCCAAAAATATATTTTTTGATCCTTTGAGATGTTTTAAGGAACCTTGTGTCCTACCATCAGAGAGACATGGGACTCCCTTAATATTTGTTTATTCAAATATGCTTGCATGCATAAAAATATTCTACATTTGCACCAAAGTATATCTCTCTTTCACTCCCAATGCTCCATAGAGTTCATCCCATCCTTTATAAATTTTAGTTTTTGTTTAGTACTATTTTCATTTTTCCATTATGGCAAGCTTCTTCTAGCCACCTAGGAATAGAAAATGTAATTCGATATAAATTTGAGGCCTCTTCTATTTTAGAAAGAGCATCATGTACTAAATTTTCCTTACCCTTTTTGCAGATTATCTCAAAATTAAAACTTTGCATTTTTTCTCCTCATTTTTGTTAATCTTCCAATGAAATCCATAGCTTCAAAAAATAATTTATGCTATCATGGTATATCTTGACTTTAAAGTACCTCCCAATGATATACTATCCCCATTTTTATTGCATGTAATATTGCTTCCATTTATTTTTCATACGTAGATTTCACCAAATATTTTCTTTGAATTCCTTGCTTTTAAAAGCCAATGATATCCCTTATTGTGTTAATGTTACGTAAATTCCTTGTCCGAGTGCCTCACACTCTACTATGAATGTTTTACCAAAAGTAGGTGCAACCAATGTTGGTGTAGAAGGCATGGCATCCATTAAAAGAGAGAATGCCAAAGTAGCCTCATCATTCCATATAAATGATATTTTCTTCAAGAGATATGTGAGTGGACTTGAAATGCATGCATAATTCATAACAAATGATCAATAATATCATGTAAGTCTAAAAAATCTTCTAAGAACCTTGATTTTCATAGGAATAGGTCATTTTGTAATAGCTTGCATCTTTTGAGGCTCCAACTTCACTCCTTCCTTTAAAACAATATGAACCAAATACTCGAATTCTTATTTCCCAAAAGCACATTTGGATATTTTTACATAAAAATGATTGTTCTCAATAATTTATATAACTTTTCCACTTTTTTAGTGTGGTATTCCCATGATTTATTATAAATATGTGTATTATCAAAGAAAACCAACACAAATTTTATAAGATGGGATCAAACAAAATTGTTCTTAAGTCGAGCCCTCCGGACTTCAAACGATGATAAACCATAATTCAAACCAAATTCTCGTTCCAAAATAGCCTGCTGACGTCGACCAATTTTGTGACGCGAAAACCAAATGAATTCCGCCCTAATCTTTTTCGGGTCCGAAGTTGGGCTGGCATACGGAGGGAGAGTTGTGATGCGAATTTCTTATCAAATTCACCCTAATATTTTTCAGGTCCGGATTTCCACTGCATGAGCGGCCCAAACAAAGATTTGCTCCAATCAATTTATGCCATGTGTCCTCAATCAAAACTTGCGCTGCTCCCGGCTGCGGGTGCATTCGATGGCATTTAAGGTGATGGGACATGGATGTGGCGATTTCATATCAATCGCATTAATTTTTAATGATGTTCAATCAAGTTCCAAGGTTTTCACATCAAATCCGCATTAATTAAGTTTTAACATTGTTCAAGATCAGACCTCCACTCCTGTTAGCGATTCCACATGCTCCAATATGATCCGACCTTCGGCTCTCATTAATGATCATAGATTAATTATGACGGGCGTCCTTTGATTGCATTGCAGTCGGGTCGATAAAATGGCGTTTCGCTATGGTTTTTCAGATGAGCCAGCTTCTGGGTTACACTGCCTGCTCACTGTGATGAGAAGGAGAAGTGGCCAGCTGAATTGCTGCTTAGACCTTGCTACATATCTGCATTTCTCTCGGTCTCATCTGTGTCTGTCTTCCTCTGTTTCTTGGAATTTTTTTTCTCCGTCCTCTTGTGCCCACTGCTGAGACTACACCCATGCCTCGCCTGCGTCAAAGGATGTGTTGCCGCAGGGGGAGCACTAGAGGTCAACCCCTGCGTGCTCCCTCCATCCCCTCAGCCGAGTCATCTTTTGACCAGTCCAGTGATTATTACGCAAGTCACTATCCAAATACTAGGAGTGGGTGGGGTCGGGTTGTAGGATCTAGCCACCGTATGGATTCCCCTGCTCCTCATTTCCCCACCGCTAGTTCACCTTCTCCCACGACACGCACTGCGCAATTTTCCTTTAATTGCTCTTTCAACCGCCCACGAATCACAGCTTCAGTCACTGTGGTTTTCTGCGAGGAGGCCCAAACAGAGGAAGAATACACCCGTCCGGCAAGTCTGAGCTCGGAAAAAGTCAGCCAGCATCTGGGCCTTCAGGAGGGGAGTCGTGGCATGAATGTGGAGGTAGCACCTAGCGGTCCTAGACCTCCCGAAGGATGGTGCCGAATCGTGGAGGAACCACCGGAGGAGTATTTTGGTTAATTTGTTTTTCTTGCTTTGCGGCCCACTTAATTGGGTTGCTTTTAGATTATATTACTTTGCTGGACCTCTATAATATTTTTGAATTTTGTAAACATTCAAGACTGGTTTCCCCGTATGAGGGCAGTCTTCTTAATTTTTTTAGTTTTTGATGACAAATTTGCCATCAGTCTGGGCAATGTTTTTGTGTGAGGCATAGATCAACAGTACATGTCTCTACACATTTCATATATCCACTTCATGATACTATTTTCATGGACGGTTTTACTTCATATAATATATTCAAAACATCGTTTTTTCTCTTGTGAAAAAAAAATGATTAATGTTTATCACTCTGCCTTCAAAACTAGAGATGCTGGTTTATTGATATGGTCTGATGGTCTTTTTATATTTTGGACATATCACACTCCTCACATGATTAGTGTTTTTCTCTGTTCAAGGATTTAGGGTACTTTAATTTGTATTTGCAGGAACAATGGACGTCGGTACTCTATTTGTTTCTTTACTATTCTACATACTGCTATTTCACTTTCTTATAGATGCCCCGGGCATATTTGGATGCTTTCTCAGATTGTCGATAATCTCCATGTGGAACGTTACTGGGTTTTATATCATGTCCCTGTATGTGACATGGGGTATTTTTCTATCATTTTCTAGGGTGGGACTTCCACTTTTCTGGATGGATATTTGGGTTCCAATCTTCAGATGTGAAAATGTAATGACTTCATGGACTGTTTTACTTCATATAATATATTCAAAATAGTGTTTTTTCTCTTCTGAAAAAAAATGATTAATGTTTATCATTCTGCCTTCAAAACTAGCGATGCTGGTCTATGTTGCTGGTTTATTGATATGGTCTGATGGTCTTTTTATATTTTGGACATATCACACTCCTCACATGATTAGCGTTTTTCTCTGTTCAAGGATTTTGGGTACTTTAATTTGTATTTGGAATAATGGACGTCAGTACGTACTCTATCTGTTGCTTTACTATTCTACATACTGCTATTTCACTTTCTTATAGATGCCTCGGGCATATTTGGATGCTTTCTCGGATTGTCGATAATCTCCATGTGGACCGTTACTGGGTTTTATATCAAGTCCCTGTATGTGACATAGGGTATTTTTCTATCACTGTCTGGGGTGGGACTTCCACATTTCTGGATGGATATTTGGGTTCCAATCTTCAGATGTGAAAATGTAATGACTTCATGGACTGTTTTACTTCATATAATATATTCAAAACAACGTTTTTTCTCTTGTGAAAAAAAAATTATTAATTTTTATCACTCTGCCTTCAAAACTAGCGATGCTGGTCTATGTTGCTGGTTTATTGATATGGTCTGATGGTCTTTTTATATTTTGGACATATCACACTCCTCACATGATTAGTTTTTTCTCTGTTCAAGGATTTTGGGTACTTTAATTTGTATTTGGAACAATGGACGTCGGTACTCTATCTGTTGTTTTACTATTCTACATACTGTTATTTCACTTTCTTATAGATGCCTCGGGCATATTTGGATGCTTTCTCAGATTTGTCGATAATCTCCATGTCGACCGTTACTGGGTTTTATATCAAGTCCCTGTATGTGACATGGGGTATTTTTCTATTACTGTCTGGGGTGGGACTTCCACTTTTCTGCATGGATATTTGGGTTCCAATCTTTAGATGTGAAAATGTAATGACTTCATGGACTGTTTTACTTCATATAATATATTCAAAACAACTTTTTTTCTCTTGTGAAAAAAAAATGATTAATGTTTATCACTCTGCCTTCAAAACTAGCGATGCTAGTCTATGTTGCTGGTTTATTGATATGGTCTGATGGTCTTTTTATATTTTGGACATATCACACTCCTCACAAGATTATGATTAGCGTTTTTCTCTGTTGCAGGGTTTTGGGTACTTTAATTTGTATTTGGAACAATGGACGTCGGTACTCTATCTGTTGCTTTACTATTCTACATACTGCTATTTCACTTTCTTATATATGCCTCGGGCATATTTGGATGCTTTCTCAGATTGTCGATAATCTCCATGTGGACCGTTATTGGGTTTTATATCATGTCCTTGTATGTGACATGGGGTATTTTTCTATCATTGTCTGGGGTGGGACTTCCACTTTTCTGGATGGATATTTGGGTTCCAATCTTCAGATGTGAAAATGTAATGACTTCATGGACTGTTTTACTTCATATAATATATTCAAAACAGTGTTTTTCCTCTTTTAAAGTTTCATTTATTTTTTTTTAAATTGAACCCGCCGTTGGTATATCAACGCCTTGTAAGCATCGGAATTGCAACAGCTTAAAAATGTCGGAAGAGCGACAGTATAAAAACGTCGGACGAGCGACGTTCAAAACGTCAGACCACATTTCGTCGGAATTGCGACAGTTTACAAACGTCGGAAGAGCGGAGTTCAAAACGTCAGACCACATTTCGTCGGAATTGCAACAGTTTACAAACGTTGGAAGAGCAACGTCCAAAACGTCGGACCACATTGCGTCAGAATTGTGACAGTTTACAAACGTCGAAAGAGCGACGTTCAAAACATCGGACCACATTTCGTCGGAATTGCGACAGTTTACAAACTTCAGAAGAGTGACGTTCAAAACGTTAGACCACATTTCATCAGAAGTGCGACAGTTTACAAACGTCGAAAGCGCGACGGTTTGGGAAACGTCGGAAGAGCGACGCTTGTTTGGAAGCGACGGAAAAGTGTCGATAATGTGACACTTTTTAAGTGCGTCGGAACTACGATGGTATGGAAAACCACGTTTTGCCCACCCTCGAACTCTCGCTCTTGCGACGACTATGTGTCGGAATAGCAACAAATTGGCCGTCGGAAATTCCGCCAAATTTTCTAGTGGCTAAATCGCATCAGTGCCATTCAAATTTCTTCCCTACCGATCGCATGCCTCTGATTGCATCTGGACCATCCACGTGTCTAGATCAGAAAATTCAGATTGCGTTTCCCAACTTTGGTTAATGTCATGATGCTTAAGCATTACTTCTCTTAATCCATGTCATGTTTTGAAAGCCTTTTTATATTTTTTCTCATTATAAATATTTCACCCATCATTTCATTCAAAGTTAGAAAAAACAAAAATACTAAAACAGTGAAAGAAAAAAAAGAGGGCAGATTACAAAAACAATAAAGGTACAGCCCCATACCAAAAAGAGAAATAAAATTCTAAAAGTGTGCAAGCTTAAATGCCACTCCTGAAAAACACACTCCTAATTAGTCATATAGCCTAATCTTGACTAATTAGTTTTAAATTGTCTACTGATAGGTTAGTGAATTTTATTTTCTAAACAGTTTATTCTTGGCTTATCAAGTAGATAGATTAGGCTAGAAAATAAAGGTTCAAACAAGCTCAAAATCTGAACCACCTGTTATCACTCTAGTAAATTTTCTATCAGAAATATTTAAAACTTTGTAACTTACTAGAGGTAACCAAGAACCACTTTTAGAATTTAGGATCTAGCCTTCCTGAGTTCCGGAGAGGGATCTCTCCATATGATTTAGTTTTGTTTAGGTAATAGATATTAGGCTAGCTATGATTGTGCAGTTGGGTTTGATTTTTTGAAAAGGTTGGTAGGAATAAAGGACTACAAGGGAAACCATAGAAAGATCTACCTAACCATTGGGAAATGGAGTCAAATTATAACAAACAAGACTAGAAAACCTAGGCCAAAAGATGCAAATATGCTAAGGGCAAGATAGATGACCTTCCAAGGGTTTTAAAAGGATATTTTGATGAAGTGGGTGAAGTCTGGACTAAGGGAAATTAAGAATCCTTAGATCACAGATAAGAAGATTGAAGGAGGGGATCAAACTGGGACCTAGAGCAATTAAGAATTCTATGGTCCGGTTATCAAGCAGAAAACATTAAAATGCCAACTAGTTTAAAACAGGGAGCTTATTATCACTAATCCTGTTTAATTTCTCCTTATTTGATCATTACAGAATAGAAACACAATATATGAATGAATGTAAACTTTTTAAAGGAAAACACTGAAAGCAGGAAAAAGACGAGACTTATCTTGTCACCACAAGAATCCTTAGCTATGATGTCTATTTGCTTCAGTTTCCAGCTTGTTGCTTCAACTTAACTCACATAAAATCCCAATATTTCAACAAAAATTATATAGTAATATTGATTATTTTATTCCACACAAAAATACTTCCAAGAGTGAAGTATTTATACAAATTCTAAACTAAAATATCTTGAAAAAATATCAAGATTAGTTCACAAATCTCTCCAACTATTTTACATAAATAGAACTTAAGTAAAGGACACTCAAACTAATGCATCTATTTGGTACTATTTTTTATGGATAGGTGATGACAAAGAGGATAATTCGAATTTGATCCTACTCTTAGTTGATGATGAGGCATCAAGGTCACTAACTGCTTCCTTTCTTTATGCATTTTTCTCCAACAATTCTGAAAACTTGAAATCCAATGATATCTTTGTATTTCTCAATCCGTAATATATATGTCAAAAGTGAAAGATTTTATTGTGGATTAATATGTTGGTAAGACAAACCTCTTTCAGTTTCCTAAAATTCCTCTTCAGCTGTGCACAATAGGCTCTGCAAAAATATGTGTAAAACAAAGTTTTACAAAGTCTGAAAAATAGCCTGTAAAGATGTGCATGATATCTGATTCTGAAATCACTGTGAAAAAAGTGAGATAGGTTTTTGTATATGATCCTCTTAAGAACATAAACCTCCTTTAGTTTTGAAAAATTCAACTTGGATTAATCAAAATAGTTTTTGCAAAAAAATGACTAAAACATGAAATTTCTGCAAAAATGTTCCTTCTTGTCGTGTTTTTCATCTTTTCACTTTTTTGTTCTTTTGACTGTTTTACTTTCACTTTAGACAAACTTCAATGTTGGTGAAAGTATTTTCATTTATTTTTACCATTTTACTTTCTCTGTATTTACTTTTACTGTTTACCTTTGACTGCTCTGTAACTCCTTTTTAACTTTCACTCTGACTTTTACCTGATACACTTTAACCACTGATACTTTTTAACTGTTATGCTTTTACTATCCCTGTAAATTATTGAGTAATGTAGGCAAAGGATGGCTTTATTTTTGGAATTTTTGCTCAATTAGGTTTTCTGAATTGGTTTTATTGAAAACAGGGAATATCAAGGTAATTCAAAGGTTTTAGTTGTTCAGATCCTTAATTTTAATCTCTGAACTATGAAAATTAAGGAAATTGGCTTTAAAAAGGTTCACATTCGAAGATAGGGCTTTTTGGTCTGTAATAGTCTTCAATTCAGTTTTATTTAGTTGGAAAAAGTCGTGGAGATTCTCTGAGGAAAAATTTCAAAGCAAATGGCTCTTAAAATGGCAATTGGCTCGAAAATGGCATTGTTAGGTTTGAAAATGGTGAAAAGGGCTCTACGAAGGTTTCACAAGTTTAAAGCGCGAATAGGGGGAAAATTATGAAAACATTAGAATTTAACGTATTAAAACATAGTATAAACTATAGTTAAGTTACATTAAACAAAGGTTAAGTGGGAGTGGTTTTGGAATACCAGCGGTGGTATTCGTGTGGCTCAACGGTGGTAAGCGGTAATACTCTTTTCGAACACGATGCAATAGAATCGTGACACGTCGACGCAGGGTGGTTTGGATAAACCACCCATTTTGCGTGAATTTTGCAAAACATCCATCGATTACTTTGTGAGCACGAAAATGCATTATCGCCGTCGGATCTGGCTTTGGGGAGCGAACGATCGGGATTAAAAGGGAAAGTGAAGGGAAAAGTCAATTATTGGGTTCAATATAGGCCGTAGATCTTGGGAGTAAAAGAAAATATGACAGTTAAAAATAGCGCGATGGGGAGGAGTAAAAATGTATAGATCAATCGCTTTGATTTTCATTCATTGGATCAAAAGGGATTTGGGGATCGAAGGGTCTAGATTGAATCCTGATGGGAACAGGCCTTTTGATGGAATTTATATATAAAAGTGGCTTTTTCCAATGGAAAGGGTGATTGGGAAGGTTAATCAAGATTTTAACCAAGGTTAGGGGGTCGAGGAAGGGAAATATACAAGGGAATGGGTTTGGAAGTTTAGTTTAAATTAAACTTCTATATTTTTTGTTTAAAACATATAGAACATATGTTTAAAGGTTTTTCGTATCTTTTTTATTATATGGTTAATTAAATCGAGATGACTTAACTACCATAGCGGGTGGGATATTTATATATATAGAATACTTAGCCAAAGGGGTTATAAGGGGGGTTTTTTATTTAAACATGTGGGAATAAATAACTTTGGCTTAAGTTATATTAAGTGGGTT
This sequence comes from Pinus albicaulis, assembly GCA_034641835.2. Classification (NCBI taxonomy): domain Eukaryota; kingdom Viridiplantae; phylum Streptophyta; class Pinopsida; order Pinales; family Pinaceae; genus Pinus; species Pinus albicaulis. The sequence continues at coordinate 156,391,522 of CM076569.1, forward strand.
TTTGGGTTTATTATATAAAAAGGAGTTATAAAATAGGAAAAGGTTATTTGTATAGGGAGTTAATATATAAGTTAAAGTAAATATGAAAATAGGACATGGTATACTTAAAACACATATTTATAACAAGTAAAGTGAGGTTTTAAAGATAATTTGCATTGATCTTATCATTTAACTTATGATGTAATGTTATTTTGAGGGCTTAATGTGTTTAAATGATGTAGGAAGTTAGCTAAATAGGAATTACAAATGACTTTAAGTAAAAATGGAGTTTTACTTAGGATTATTCAAGGGAATGAGTGCATGAATGGTAAATTATGTGATTAAGGGATTAATATAGACATTTCACACTTTCAACTGATCAGTCATAGAGCCTTGGGTCCGGTCCCAACAAAAGTCAAGGAAATGCCTTGAGCCTTTCTGACTAATAGTCTAGAATGTTTCATGACTATGGGAAGGGGAAGTTAGTTATTTTGCATCCCATGATGAATGATATTTACATTGATACTTTTCACCTTATTCTACCTACCCATCTTACCATGCTAACATTTTTTTATTCCTTTGTAGTAGGTGCATTTAAGCTAGCAACCTTCACAGCATTTATTCTTTCTGAAAGCAAGTAAAACTATCTAATTCTACCCTTATTTCATCCATGAATCCAGATTAAATTGTTGGATTCACTTTATTTCTCTACCTAAATACTGAATTTTCATGATTAAACTATATGACAACTCATTATTCTCTATCTATAACAAGGAAAATTGAAAAATGAAAAGTTAAGATTAAATTGTTTAACTCATCATGGACTATGGCATTTATTGACACTCTGCCATAGTCAAAAAGTAAAAAGTAGTGGCATGTATGCTTGCACACTTTCATTTTTTCTTTTGGGGTCTTTTATTTTTTCTAAGTCCTTTGATTATTCTTTTAGGACTTTTTACCCTCTTTTTGATTTTTTTTATTTTTTTGATTTTTTACAAAATATGTGAATACAACTTACAGAAGGAAAAGTATGTACAGATTTACAAGATTATCAACAGTCAATTCAAAATTATGACCCCTATATTATAGGTTGCTAACATCTCCAAAACAAGAATGACTCCAATCTGTTTTAATTTCTGAGTCAAAACAGAGGTAAAACTGGTTCTAATCAGCTCAAAATCTGAACCAGAGAACAAGCAAAGAACTGCTCAAAAAGAAGTAAAAACAGAGCTGTAAAAAGATGAAGGAAGTGCTTAGGATTTTCAGATCTTAAGCCTTCCATTTTGATTTAATTTTCTGCAAAATAATATCTATGTCCAGCTTGTTTTTTATGCCATAGATCAGCATCAAGTTAGACTGTTCAATCCTGACTTGTATGCTTTTAAATTTCTATTTTAGAAATTAGAGAATAAAAATTTGTTAGACTGTTTAATCCTAACAGATTGGTAGATTAGGTAGAGAAGCATATGGACTCAACTGTTTAATCCGAGTTCATGGAGAAATAAGGAGTAGGATTAGATTATATTTTTTGCTTTCAAAAGAATAAAATGTTGTAAAATAGTTTGCCAAACCAAGTGCACTCTAAAGGAGAAAAAATGTTAGAACAGTAGGATTGGGTAGGTAGAAAGCTTGTGTTGATGAAAATCCAATATTTTTCATGGCTGCTAATATGTTTCAGAACAAAGGAAGATCATCTGAATGAATAAAAGGTAGCCCAATGGATGAGGCACTGATCAGCCTCCCAGAGAATGCAAGTCTGAAGTTCTTGATTCCTTCAAGAAGGCACCATCCCCAAGTGGAGCCACTGTTAGCCACCTATAAAATTTGTTATATCAAAAGGTGGCTAAAACATTTTTTGGAGCCTTCAAGAAACAAGTTTGATTGCTAAAAATGTTATCTCTTGAAGACTCCTAAAGACATCAGACCCTTTGTTTAACCTTCACTGCTGTTTCATTTTCGAAATGTTGAAAATCTGTTATTTTCATAAAGAAAAGACTGCTACAAAATCTCATTTTTCCCTTCCTCCACTCAAACTAACCTTCATTTTTACCCCTTCATTTCCCAAAATTCCTCTATTTTCCTTTTCTCCCCATTTCTCCTTCATAATTCCTCTTTACAAAGTTTAAAACTCATTTTTAAACTTTGCCAAAACCCCCAAATCCATCAGAAAACCCAGAAAAAAATCATAAAAATACACTTTTTTGTATTAAGGCTTAAGCCCCTTTGGGGTAAGTCCTAACCACTTCCCCACCATATGCCTTGGTGCTGGAACCGAGTGCTAATGGTCCCAAGCGCTTATCGCATCGGAACAAAACACAGTGCGCAAGTCTTTTTGCTTTATTGAGACCTCCGATGCGATTGGCCCCTTATTACATAGCCTCAATCCAATTGTTGAACCCCAAGATTGTTTTTTCTTTCATCTTACTTTACCCCATTTTCCTTTGTCCATTGTTATCCCAGGCCCAATTGATCAATGAAATTAGTTAAAATTACTTTTAGAATGAATAACATGGCTAACTTGCTAAGTTTTGTGATTTTGTCATTGTAATGCATTTTGAACCGAAACTAGCTACAGAATGCAGACATTCCGTAGCTAACCGTCAATTCTGTAGTTGTCTTCACGTTCAAGCATGTTCCAGGTGTCCTCTCAGGAAAAGCCACACATGGGTATATTCCACATCATGTCCTCATCGTTCGTTGCTCACCATGAAGAATGAACCGAATTATGGACGTGGTTTTGGTACGTGGGAACTCATTCAAGGAGGCAGACTTCTAATAGGACTAGGACAGTCCATATGTCCTTTGTCCCTTTACGCTACCATCTTTAGAGTCCTAGTACGATTTTGATAAGGAAATACAATGATCCCCGTATTGTTGCAAGTTCTGTTATGTAGATTTTTTATAAAAGCACTCGGGAAACCGAGAGACAAGCTCTAGATTTTGCTTAGATTTCATGGATTGACTGCTATATTTCTGAAGACCGAGAATACTCTGTTTCAAGTTATTTTCCTTTAATGAAGAAGATAGCATTGCTTTGAACGCGTTGAGTTTATTTTGAGTTAGATTCCATATGGTGGTAGAGGGCCCCTGCCTCCTGCACGGCTTTACTTTCGTAATTTAGATAAGTATCTTAGTCGTTTTCACGTTTTTGAAGTTTAAGTTCATAGTTAATTTCATTAGTCACTATAGCTATACTTGTTCTAAGAAACTCTTCCAAAAGATCATGATAATGAATGGGAAATGGTTGTAGTGTTGTAGGTTTTATTTGTAATTTCTTTTGTTCATTATCACAGTTGAACCTATTCTAGTAAACTCTTCCAAAAAATCCTTATGATGTCTAAGGCATGACTGTGATACTGAAGGTTTCAGTTGTTTTTTTACACTAAGTAGCATAGCTGATCTTACTCTTAAAACGCTCTTCCAAAATATCATAATAATGGGTAGGAGATAGTTGTGATGTCTTAGTTTTTAAATTGCTTTCAGTCTTTATGTTTGCATTTGCACTGAATTGTACAGCCAGGATTGTTCTAACAAGCTCTTCCAAAATATCATTCATGATGGACAAAATAGGTTGTAGAATCCCATAGATTAATTGCATGATAACTTAGTTAGGGTACTCCAGAGTCAAATTGCATTCAATTCCTGCTTTGTTATTTCGTTTTAAGTTTGATAATGGCTTGTTAGTTCAGCACTGTTTATTGTAGACTAGTGACATTTTAGTTCAGTTCTAGCTTAGCTCATTGTATTTACATTCCACATTTAGTTGTCATCCATTGCATATTAGATTACATTATTTGTTAAACTTAAACACCACGGCCTTCATTATTTACAAAACCTCTTTTGTTCCAAATCTATAATTGACTCATAACCATCTGGACAGAAGACAGTATCATCCCAAGGCCTAAAGTACTTTTGCAACCTCTTTATCATTTCATAAACAAAGTCTTTCCTCAAAAGACTACTTTAAAAAGAAATCTATAACTTTTGAGTAAGGTTTAGTGATGTTAAACTAAGTTGCAGAATAGAATTAGGAGCTAGTCTTAGAGTAGAGATCTCATGATGTTACCAATGTTCTTCTCCAAATATGTTTCAACAAATCTTTAATCATGGATAAGATGTTGTATCATTATAAGCTGATTGTTTAATTGTTTAGTTAGGATAATTTTTATACTTAGCTGCCCATTTCTCAAGCTCTTCCAAAATATTAATGAAAGAATTGGACAAGTTAAGTTTATGTTTTGATTCATTTTCTTGAAGTCATTATCAAGCTTTGTATTTTGCTTAGTCATAGTTTAGGTTTGATTATGTTTCAGTATTTGCATTTGCATTTGTCATTTGTCATCAATAAATTAGGCTTCACTCTGTTTTTAACCAGTAGCTTCTTTCCACTAGCATCTAGTTCTTTTCCTTGTGAACATAAAACCATCAAAAGACCAAAAACATCATAAAACACTAAACACAACGCATTAAGAAACAAACACTTAGGCACATACAGTGCACTTCACTTCAGCAATTTACCAACCCTGGTTGACAATTAAATGAACTCAATTTAGAAGACTAGGTTGAGACCAAACATTTTGGCACCGTTGTCGGGGAAGTGAAAACTAGGTAACCTTTGTTTCTTAACTCCCAAAAACAATTATATGCGTAGAGAGAGAGACTCAAGGGGTAGATTCATAAGCAGCAGAAACAGAATTTTGATTCCTAGAACACCGCTTGTTTCACCTAGACCAAGAGCTAGTACACCTTCAACTCATACCCACATTCCATCCTTTACTGATCCTGGACTTCTAGAAGACCTAAGATCAGATATTCCATTAGATAAACCTTCCACTTCATCCACTGAACCTGCCTTAGAAGTATATCTAAAGACTCCTGTTAGTGACAAAAACTTTTCCACTTCCACAGGGGAATCAACCATGGCAGAAGAAGGGGGAGGAGGAGTCTTTAATGGAGAACATACATTATTTGGGGGTAGAGGTAGAGGTACAGGAGAAGGAGGTAGAGGAGAAGGAGGTAGAGGTGTAGATGGAGGATGAGGTAGAAGAGAAATAGGAAGCTCTTTTGGGTTCCCTATAATTGATGAAGAAACCAATACAACCATGAAAAACATTTCACTTTCTGTCCTTCCAAACTTCTATGGACTTAAAACTGAAGATCCTGAAACCTTCCTATTTGAATTTGAAATCATGTGTAGAACTTATGACTACTTACAAGATGCTCAAAAACTTAAACTATTTCCTTCAACATTGAAAGGAGCAGCATTGAAGTGGTTTATGAGTTTGATCAACAGTTCTATTAGGACATGGGAAGACATAAAACAAGCATTTCTAGAGAGGTATTTGGATTATTTTATGTTGGTCAATCATAAGGAAGAAGTGTTTAAGATGTTACAAAAAGAAGATGAAAACTTGGAAGATTTGTTGGAGAGATTTCATTACAACACCAAAAGAGCAAAAATGGAAAACTTAGATCAAGACACCTTAAAAGCTCTTTTGTTGAAAACAATTAGGGATGAATGGTTGGATATCCTTAACATGATGGGAAAAGGGGATATATCACAGCTCACATTACCTGAAATATCTGAGTTATGTATCAATCTTTCAAGAGGAAAATCTAAAACTGTAAAAGGTCCAAGAGATCCTGGTCTTGCAAGGGCAAGTAAGTCTGCTTCTGGGACAGTAAGTAGATCAGAAATACGACATATGCTTGATGATTTCAAATCTGAAATCTTAGGGAGTCTTAGTGAACAAATAGACACCCTTAAGATACAAAACAAGCAAAAAGCTGAATCTGATGCCTTGGCAATCTTTTGTCCCAAATGTAGAAAGAAACATGCCTTGAGAGAGTGTCCTTTGGATGTAAAAGTTGTAGAGACCTGTGTCATTTGTTCTGAAAAACATGTAAAAGAAGATCCAAAGACTCCTGTTAGGGACACAAACTTTTCCACTTCCACAGAAGAATCAACCATGGCAGAAGAAGGGGGAGGAGGAGTCTTTAATGGAGAACACACATTATTTGGAGGGGGTAGAGGTAGAGGTAGAGGAGAAGGAGGTAGAGAAAGAGGTAGAAGAGAAATAGGAAGCTCTTTTGGGTTTCCTATAGTAGATGAAGAAACCAATACAACCATGAAAAACATTTCACCCTCTGTCCTTCCAAACTTCTATGGACTTAAAACTGAAGATCCTGAAACCTTCCTATTTGAATTTGAAGTCCTGTGTAGAACTTATGACTACTTACAAGATTCTCAAAAACTTAAACTATTTCCTTCAACATTGAAAGGAGCAGCATTGAAGTGGTTTATGAGTTTGATCAACAGTTCTATTAGGACATGGGAAGACATGAAACAAGCATTTCTAGAGAGGTATTTGGATTATTGTATGCCGGTCAATCATAAGGAAGAAGTGCTTAAGATGTTACAAAAAGAAGATGAAAACTTGGAAGATTTGTTGGAGAGATTTCATTACAACATCAAAAGAGCAAAAATGGAAAACCTAGATCAAGACACCTTAAAAGCTCTTTTGTTGAAAACAATTAGGGATGAATGGTTGGATATCCTTAACATGATGGGAAAATGGGATATATCACAGCTCACATTACCTGAAATATCTGAGTTGTGTATCAACCTTTCAAGAGGGAAATCTAAAACTGTCAAAGGTCCAAGAGATCCTGCTCTTGCAAGGGCAAGTAAGTCTGCTTCTGGGACAGTAAGTAGATCAGAAATAAGACATATGCTTGATGATTTTAAATCTGACATCTTAGGGAGTCTTAGTGAACAAATAGACACCCTTAAGATACAAAACAAGAAAAAAGCTGAATCTGATGCCTTGGCAATCCTTTGTCCCAAATGTAGAAAGAAACATGCCTTGAGAGAGTGTCCTTTGGATGTAAAAGTTGTAGAGACTTGTGTCATTTGTTCTGAAAAACATGAGACCAAGAATTGTCCTTCTCTTCCTGGTCTCAAAGCTGTCTTTCAGGAGGAAACTCCTACAGATTCCACAGAATCTCTTAATTTTGTCTCTAGAAGACCTTGGTAGGGACCTCAAACACAAGGATTCCATGATCAAATGTATAATAAACCTCCACCTTGGAATTCTTGGCAGCAACCTTGGCCTCAATTTCAAAATCAATCTCAAGCTTGGGCACAAGGAGCACAAAATCCCTATGGAAGATACTCTCAGTACTATCAGTATCCACCATCCTATCCACCATACCCACATTTTTATCCTTAAAATCCTCAACAAAATCCTCAACAAAATCCTCAACAACATCATCAGAACCTACCACATCAAAATAAACCACTTCCATTACCATTTCCTCAAAAATCAAATCAGTTGCCTGCTCAACCCATACCAAACCCCAATAATAAAAATCCTCAGAACACATACATGATAGAAGGCCAACAGTTTCCAACTTATTTAATTACTCTTTTAGACCTTAGTGATGTTCAACTTAGGTCTGGAAGAATACTTGAAAAGAGGAAACCTTCTGTGATCATACAAGAACAAGATAACTCTGAGGAAGACTCTCTACGGGTGAATAAAAGTCTTGAGGAAGACACATCTTTTCAAGACTCAAACACTGAAAAATTAAAGCAAAAAGATCCAATAATTTCAACTCCTGTATTAGAGCAACCATCCACATCTACTTCTATACCTCCCTTTCCAGAAAGATTACAAATTGATAGAGGTGTAGAAAAACAAATTATGGTGCCTAATTATGATTTCCTAGATGAGCTGAGAAATGTTTGTATTAAAATTCCATTATTACAAGCCATCAAGGAAATTCCAATTTTAGCCAAAACAATAAAGGAGTTGAGCATGAAGAAAACAAGAAAAAGAATAAGAGAAACAAAGAAAATTCAACTGGTAGGACAAATAGCAGACATTATGATGGGAAATATTGCTATTCCAAAGTATCTTGACCCAGGAAATCCAGTTGTTAAAATTCACATCAATGGAATTGAAATCCAAAACACACTCATTGATTTAGGAGCAGCAATCAATATTATGAGTAGACAAATCATGGATAAACTGAAACTTCCTAATCTTCTCTTTACACCCACATTATTACAATTAGCAGACAGATCTGTGATCAAACCAGATGGGGTAATAGAAGACATTCCATTGTCCCTAGATTCTTGGGAGTACCCTGTGGATTTCATGATCCTAACTCCTAAGAATAATCTAGGAGGACATCCTGTTATATTAGGAAGACCTTGGTTGGCTACAGCTGATGCTTTTATTAGTTGTAGATCCGGTGATATGTACATCTCTTATGGTAGTTCAACTAAAAAATTCACTTTGTATCCTCCAGCTAGGACAATTACAGATTTAGATGATACTCAATGGATAGAGGATGAAGAAGATTTACAACCTCTCTTCACAATTTCAGAAATTAGTGAAGATAATCAAATTTTGAATACTCTAGAAAACTTTGAATCCTCTTCAGAATACAAACATGAACCATTTCAAGAGGGATCCAACATTGATTTTTTGTCATCAAGACAGATGTCTCTTCATTCTATGGATAAATTTGGCAGCTCTACAAGTGAGATATTTCCAGGAAAAACTTTGAATATAAACAAGAACCTAGAAAATCTCAACAAGAAGAGTTAGTCAAGATATTACAGAGACATTCTTCTGCATATGCATGGGAGTACACTGACATGAAAGGGATAAGCCCCAAGACTTGCACTCATCACATCTATATAGAGGAAAATTGTAAACCAATCAGACAACCTCAAAGACGAATGAATCCAAATCTTAGGGAGATTGTTAAAGAAGAATTGCAAAAATTGTTAAATGTCAATTTCATCTATCCCATTTCTCATAGATCAAGTGTTAGATACATTAGCTGGCAAAAAGTACTTCTCATTCTTAGATGGGTTTAGTGGTTACAACCAAATCCAAGTAGCACTTGAAGATCAAGACAAAACCACATTTACCTGTCCTTGGGGTACCTATGCTTACCAAGTATTGCCATTTGGATTATGCAATGCACCTGCAACATTTCAAAGGGCAGTACTAGGAATTTTTTCAGATCTAATACATGATTGTGTAGAGGTATATATGGATGATTTCACAGTTTATGGAAACACATTTGAAGAAGCCTTAGAAAACTTGGAAAAAGTTTTAAAGAGATGTCAAGAAGCTAATCTTTCACTTAGTCATGAGAAATGTTTCATGATGTTTACTGAAGGTATTGTTTTGGGGCATCACATTTCAAGGGATGGGATTAGAGTTGATGAGTCAAAAGTTGAAGTCATCTCTAACTTATCTATTCCAAGTTGTCAAAAAGATGTTAGGAGTTTTCTCAGATTTATAGGATATTATCGAAGGTTTATATAAAACTTCACCAAGATAGCATCTCCACTTTTCAAATTGCTTACCAAGGACTGTGAATTCAAGTGGAATCCTGATTGCCAATTAGCCTTTGAGACCCTGAAAACAAAAATTTCTGAAGCACCTATTTTAAGGGGACCTAACTAGAAGTTACCTTTTCATATTTCAACAGATGCCTCAGATACAGCTCTAGGAGAAGTATTGGGACAAAAAGACCTGATTCCTTATGCCATCTACTATACCAGTAAAAATTTGACTCCTGCAGAGTTAAACTATACTGTAACTGAAAAAGAGTTTTTAGCTGTTGTTCATGCCATAAAAAAATTTAGACACTATATAACAGGCTATGAAACTTTTGTTCACACTGATCATTCTGCAATTAGATACTTAATGAACAAATCAATTACTAATGGCAAAGTCATAAGATGGTTATTTCTTTTACAAGAATTCAACATTACCATTCTAGATAGGCCTGGAAAACAAAACACAGTAGCTAATTTCCTATCTAGACTCCAAAACATCAAAGATGACACTCCAGTTGAAGATCAATTTCCTGATGAATATCTTTTTGCAATTTCTACTCAAACTCCTTGGTTTGCTGACATTGCTAATTATTTAGTTTCAGGAAAATTTCCTTCAATAATGAATACAAGAGATAAAAGAAAAATCATTTATGACAGTGCAAAATATTCATGGGTTGCTAATGAGTTGTACAAGACAGGTCCAGATTTGATCATTAGGAGATGTGTTTGGGAAGATGAGATGCCTGAGATTCTCAAAGCATGTCATGATGAACCTTGTGGCGGACACTTTGCTGATAAGAGGATAGCCTATAAGATCCTTCATTTAGGATATTATTGGTCATCCTTGTTTAAAGATGCTAAAGAGTATGTCAAAAGGTGTGACAGTTGCCAAAGGGTAGGGAAACCTTCTCCTTCAGGTGAGATGCCATTACAACCTCAGGTACATATTGAACCTTTTGAAAAGTGGGCTTTGGATTTTGTAGGACCTATTAGTCCTCCATCAAGAAAAAAGAGATATATATTAGTTTGCACTGATTATGTTACCAAATGGGTAGAGGCCAAGCCATTACTTTTTGCTAATGAAGCATCTGTAGTTACTTTTCTTTTTGAGGGTATTTTTACTCATTTTGGTGTCCCAAGGGAAATTGTTACAGATCAAGGAGCTCAATTTACATCAAGGCTAGTGGAACAAATGATGGAGAGGTACAAAATCAGGCATAGAAAATATACTCCTTATCATCCACAAGCAAATGGTCAAGTGGAATCTACTAATAAAGTCATTGAAGGAATCCTAACAAAGACTGTTCATTTACATAGAAGAGATTGGGTAGATAGGCTTCCTGAAGCCTTGTGGGCCTATATAACTACATGGAGAAACACAACAGGCCATACTCCTTATGAGCTTGTTTATGGAAAGCAAGTTTTGTTTCCCATAGAGTTCCAGATTCAAACCTTCAAAATGGCAGTTCAGTTAGGACTTGATTTAACGGAGGCACAAAAGCATAGACTGGAGCAGATTAATGAATTGGATGAGATCAGACAAGATGCAGTTCAGAAAACAAGTCTAGTCCAACAGCAAAGGACTAGATGGCATGACAAGTACATCAAAGAGAAGAAATTCAAAGAAGGTGACTGGGCTCTCTTGTTTGATTCAAAATTCAAAGATTTTCAAGGTAAATTTCAAACACATTGGCTTGGGCCATATGAAATTGTTGAAATTTTTGACAATGGAGCAGTAAAAATCAGGACAATAGATGAAGAAGAGGTCACTTTTCTTATGAATGGTCATAGATTGAAGCTGTATCACAAACCACTCTCAAGAGAAGAATTTGTCAAGAAGTTCCAGGAAAACAGTGATGTGAAGTTAATGAAGAAGAATCTTTCTTCTTCATCAACTTGATTGAATTTTCTGAAGCATTTCTTTTAAAAAAAATAAAAATAAATAAATAAAGTATAAACATGAAAACCAATCATTGATTGGCATGTTTATACATAAAAGATAGGGTGAAAATAAGAGTCTTTCTGACACTCTAACTTTTCCATTTTGTTTTTGCAAGCAACTGTTACAAAATCATAAGTTCAGATCCATTGCACTTATGATCCATCTCATTTCATTTCATTCCATTTACTTATCCATCCATACTCCATTTCATTTATTCATTCATACTTCACTTCATTCCATATTTCATTCATCTCATTCCATACTTCATCCACCTCATTTCCATATCAAAATTTAAAGTTTGATGTCTTTCTGCAAATGAATAACACATGTCATGGATTGCAGGCCATTTCTTATATTCTTCCACTCCATTTCATGAATTGTAGTCCATCCCATTCCATCATTCACTTCATACATATCCCATTATATCATGTTTCATCATCCATCTTCATTCATGCAATATAACATTTCACTTATATTCCAAACCACTCCATTCCATGATTAAAATTCTCTACAGGTACATTCTGCAGCTAAACAGACATTCTGCAGCTGATCAGACTTTCCGCAGCCAGACAGTCATTCCGCAGCTACAGATCCTGAAGGCACTAATCAGCAGACATTTGAATTGCAACAAAATGGTCCAGTATATCCATAAACAAGCAAAATTAAGAGGAATTATGAGGACTCACAAAATAATGGTTTCCAGAGGAGAACCAAGTATATGAAGACCACAAAAAGCAGATGAAAAGCAAAGGTAACAAGTTTTGATTATAATGGCATATCATAAACTTTAGTATAGTTTTAGTTATGAATCATTCGAAAATTTGTTTTGATTATTTTTATTGATCATGCCAAATATACCCTCCGCAAAACTTTGGATAAAAATCCTTCATTTCAAATTCTATACCCGATCATCATTTAAGCGGTTAAAAGGCTGAAGTGTTTGATTTCCTTACGTCACCCAGCCAAATCATTTAATGATGATTTTTGAATCCGTTGTAAAAAATCTCCGCAGTCTTTTCACTCATTGATTTGTTTTCTTCACCTCACTTCATTAACTCATTCCGTAACCACTTCCTATTACTCCATTCCGTAGCCAGCCCTTCATCATTTCATTCCACAAAACAGAGGTATCTCTATCACCGTGAGCAGAGGTATATCAGTTTGAAATATTAAACCACTATCACCGTGAGCAAAGATTGAACCACTATCACCGTGAGTAGAGGTATATCAGTTTGAAATATTAAACCACTATCACCGTGAGCAGAGATTGAAGCACTATCACCGTGAAGCATAGGTATATTAGTTTGGAATTTGAAGCCATTGTCACCATGAAACAGAGATATATCAGTTTGAAGATTGAAGCACTATCACCGTGAACCAGAGGTATATCAGTTTGAACGTTGAAGTTATTGTTTTCGTGAGCAGAAAGAGTACTAATGTGAAGATTGAAGAAGAAATTATGGGCCTCATTGTAAGAACTGAACCAGTGGGCACAAAATACCTGGAAGGATACCCTAAAAGCAGAGAAATGTTGCAACAGGCAGGATGGCTACAATTCCTTGAGAAATTTAATGGCTTCCACAAAGAAGTTACTAAAACATTTGCAAGGTCATTCAAAGGAGCTGAGGTTGAAGTTGGAGATGTTAAATTCACTGTCACAGAGGTTTTTATTGCAGAAGCAACATGATTGCTTAGACATGGAGAAAGATGGTTTAAGAACAGAGAATTTCATAATGAATCATGGAAGCAAATCCTAAAATCACCAGGTATGGATGTCACTGTGTTTAAAAAGGGAATTCCAAGTTCTGCATTAAAAAATAAATGGAGAAACATATTGCTTATTCTAAAAAAATTTATCACTTGTGAAGGTAGATATGGCACATTTTATGTTTACCATATTAGGTTGATAATGCATTTTCTGGAGGAAGAGCTAAATTTGCCCTATTTCTTGCTTCAAAGTTTAAAAAAAATGGCTTCTAGTGTTCAAAGGAGAGTCCAATTCCTAGAGACAACTCTATACCATCATGGCTTGGTTAAGATTTTAATTGAACACCATTTAGCCAAAACAAAATATACTTGGGATAATTTCTTGGTAAGAAATCACTTTGAGGAACCAAAAGAGCCTTCACCTAAACATCAGCCTACAAGGAGAAGCAGAAAATGGAGAGCCTCTAAAATTGAAATTGACAAAATAGTACAGGAAAGTAGTGAAGAAATAATCTCTGAGAAGTTGACTCAGATTAAGAGACAGCTTAAGGAAGAGAGGGTAATCAGAAAATCTGCCATAGAAAAAGGAGAGGGATCATCCCAGCCAAGAAGAAGCCATAGACTCAGGGGGAAACTAAGGAAAACACAGATCAAACAAACCGGGGTGATAAACATAGAATATGAGGAAACATCTATTGAAGAAGATGTTGAAGAAGATTTTAATGAAGAAACCCCTGAAATTGACCCTGCACAGCAAGAAGTTTATGACTATGTTGAAACATTGGAAATGAAAGCTTCAGAGAGTAGAGATAGAACCCCTAATCCTCCACTATCCGAAATAGATGTGTTAAGAAGAGATAGGTATGAGCTGGAAGTACTTAATAGACATATCAGAACTGAGAATGATATTCTCAAGGAACAAGTCAAACTCAAAACCAGTATGAACTCAACCTTATCTCTACAAATGGACAAAGTGGAAAAGGCTAATGAAAGGTTGAAAAAGAGGAACAAGAAACTAATCAGGGCAGTTACCAATCTAAGGTTCAAACTAGTCATCCGGAAGCCCAGAAGACCTTTAATTTCTAGGCAAAGAAGAAGAAGAGGGTTAGATGTTCTTGCAGAAGTCTCCGAGTTTATGGAATAAGTTGCATGAGGACATGCAAGAAGTCAGCAGTGGGGGTATGTTGAGCCCCAAGATTGTTCTTTCTTTCATCTTACTTTACCCCATTTTCCTTTGTCCATTGTTATCCCAAGCCCAATTGATCAATGAAATTAGTTAAAATTACTTTTAGAATGAATAACATGGCTAACTTGCTAAGTTTTGTGATTTTGTCATTGTAATGCATTTTTAACTGAAACTAGCTACAGAATGCAGACATTCCGTAGCTAACCGCCAATTCTACAGTTGTCTTCATGTTCAAGCATGTTCCAGGTGTCCTCTCAGGAAAAGCCACACATGGGTATATTCCACATCATGTCCTCATCGTTCGTTTCTCACCATGAAGAATGAACCGAATTCTGGACGTGGTTTTGGTACGTGGGAACTCATTCAAGGAGGCAGACTTCTAATAGGACTAGGACAGTCCAGATGTCCTTTTTCCCTTTACGCTGCCATCTTTAGAGTCCTAGTACGATTTTGATAAGGAAAGAAAAGGATCCCCGTATTGTTGCAAGTTCTGTTATGTAGATTTGTTATAAAAGCACTCGGGAAACCGAGAGACAAGCTCTAGATTTTGCTTAGATTTCATGAATTGACTGCTATATTTCTGAAGACCGAGAATACTCTGTTTCAAGTTATTTTCCTTTAATGAAGAAGACAACATTGCTTTGAACGCGTTGAGTTGATTTTGAGTTAGATTCCGTCTGGTGGTAGAGGGCCCCTGCCTCCTGCACGGCTTTACTTTCGTAATCTAGATAAGTATCTTAGTTGTTTTCACGTTTTAAAGTTTGAGTTCATAGTTAATTTCATTAGTCACTATAGCTATACTTGTTCTAAGAAACTCTTCCAAAAGATCATGATAATGAATGGGAAATGGCTGTAGTGTTGTAGGTTTTATTTGTAATTTCTTTTGTTCATTATCACAGTTGAACTTATTCTAGTAAACTCTTCCAAAAAATCATTATGATGGCTAAGGCATGACTGTGATACTGAAGGTTTCGGTTGTTTGTTTACACTAAGTAACATAGCTGATCTTACTCTTAAAACGCTCTTCCAAAATATCATAACAATGGGTAGGAAATAGCTGTGATGTATTAGTTTTTAATTGTAATTGCTTTCAGTTTTCATGTTTGCATTTGCATTGAATTGTACAGCCAGGATTGTTCTAACAAGCTCTTCCAAAATACCATTCATGATGGACAAAATAGGCTGTAGAATTCCATAGATTAATTGCATGATAACTTAGTTAGGGTACTCCGGAGTCAAATTGCATTCAATTCATGCTCTGCTATTTCGTTTTAAGTTTGATAATGGCTTGTTAGTTCAACACTGTTTATTGTAGACTAGTGACACCTTAGTTCAGTTCTAGCCTAGCTCATTGTATTTACATTCCACATTTAGTTGTCATCCATTGCATATTAGATTACATTAGTTGTTAAACTTAAACACCACGGCCTTCATTATTTACAAAACCTCTTTTGTTCCAAATCTATAATTGACTCATAACCATATGGACAGAAGACAGTATCAACCCAAGGCCTGAAGTACTTTTGCAACTTCTTTACCATCTCACAAACAAACCTTTCCTCAAAAGACTATTCTAAAAATCTATAACCTTTGAGTGAAGTTTAGTGGTGTTAAACTAAGTTGCAGAATAGAGTTAGGAGCTAGTCTTAGAGTAGAGATCTTATGATGTTACCAATATTCTTCTCCAAATATGCTTCAAAAAACCTTTAATCATGGATAAGATGTTGTATCATTATAAGCTGATTGTTTAATTGTTTAGTTAGGAGAACTTGTATACTTAGCTACCCATTTCTCAAGCTCTTCCAAAATACCTTTAATGAAAGAATTGGACAAGTTAAGTTTATGTTTTGATTCATTTTCTTGAAGTCATTATCAAGCTTTGTATTCTACTTAGTCATAGTTTAGGTTTGATTCTGTTTCAGTATTTGCATTTGCATTTGTCATTTGTCATCAACAAATTAGGCTTCACTCTGTTTTTAACCAGTAGCTTCTTTCCACCAGCATTTAGTTCTTTTCCTTGTGAACATAAAACCATCAAAAGACCAAAAACATCATAAAACACTAAACACAACACATTAAGAAACAAACACCTAGGCACATACAGTGCACTTCACTTCAGCAGTTTACCAACCCTGGTTGACAATTAAATGAACTCAATTTAGGAGACTAGGTTGAGACCAAACAAATTCTTGCTGATAGAGGTAGGTTAGCGAGGTGGGTGAGAGATTGGAGCATGTGTTTTGCTAGATCTAGCTTGATTAGTGTGTAGCAATTGGAGATTGTACTGAGAGCTTGTGAGGAGCTTTGTATGATGATTGTTACATGATCTCTATGACATATAATATACGGATAGTTGGGGGTTTTCAACTTTAAGCTTTCCCATGAAATATTGTGTTCATATGTGTGATTGTTTATGGTTTTAATGTGCGCATGCGATTGTTTTTATTTCCGCAATTAATGATCAATGGTAGAAGAGATTTTGTATTGTGCATGAAGTCAAATAGTGTGTGATCAAGAGAATCTCGGATGTATAACATATCAGTTATATAAATTTCTACAACAAATTCAGAATTCTTCATCTTATCAGTGCATACGCTCTGATACTTCTTCCAACACATCTAAAGTTATCTTCTTTTCTTTCTTTGAAGTCATTGCTACCCTTGATTTCCTCATTAGCAATTTATACTTTAAATTTATGACCTGCCTGTTCAGATATCTATTCTTGTTTTTGAATTTCTTGTTCTTTTTTATCCATAACCCCAAATGTAGAAGAGTATTATCATTGATGGTTTTCTCAATTTGATTTTGTATATTCAGACCTTCATTTTCATATTTAATATGTCTATTTAGTATCTCTAATTCAAAAATTTCTTGTTTTAAAGTATTTACTAGAGGTTCTTGTGGACTATAAGGTTGTTCCTCAGAATTTTATGTATTTTCTGCATTTCTTCTTTCTGAACTGGAACAATTTATGGATTTCTTCTACTTGGATCCTTTGTGGGAGAATAAATAATAGGTGATGGAATCTCAAGATTTTATTCCAAATCAACAAGTTCTATTACTTCTGGGGTGGATTTTTGGTTGTTTTTCTAAGTCTAGAACTTCTTCTTACTGGCTGTAGGAGATTTTGAGTTTTTAATTGCTCTATGCTTATAACTTTTCCTTTTCCTTTCATGCTACCTCTTTTATTTTTATCAATTTTTTTCTTGACTTTCCAAACAAATGTGCAATAGGAATTCCATATTTTTATTGTGTTTGAGATGGTTGTTCGTCCAGACAAAGTTCTCATCTTTTCTCTTTCTACCTCTTTTTCTTTTTTTATCACTAGGCTGCTCTTCTTCTCTTTCTTGAAAATGATTTGGGGTTAAGAAATATACCCAAGTATCTCCTAGGATTTTTAAATTAAATTAAATAAGAATGTTTATCAATCCATGATGATACATTGTATTATCTATGAATTGAATCCTCTTTTGAACCATACCTGCCCTCTTCCTTAAACTATTCAACAAAAAGTATGGAAGGTTTATCTCTTTATCTTCTAGAAAATTCATCAGTAACCTAGCATGATAGAAGAACATAAAACCAAACCTTCCGTCATAGGTAATAAATTTATAAATTATCAATAGCATGTTTCTCCATTTACTTTTAAGAGCTATGCTATGAATTCCCTTTTTGGAAATACTAGTGTCCATACCTTGGTTTCTCAAGAAGACTTTCCATTCTTCTCCATTGATTCCTTTATTATTGAACCATCGCTCACCTGTCTTTGGAATTCCAATAG
This sequence comes from Pinus albicaulis, assembly GCA_034641835.2. Taxonomy (NCBI): domain Eukaryota; kingdom Viridiplantae; phylum Streptophyta; class Pinopsida; order Pinales; family Pinaceae; genus Pinus; species Pinus albicaulis. Next base: position 156,409,484 of record CM076569.1, read on the forward strand.
CTTTTTCCATGAAGGATTATATGATTGTAAATTTGATGTCCTT